>SJYA01002430.1:961974-986635 GCA_006410615.1 Neotragus moschatus | reverse complement strand
CAACCTCATGGACTGTAGCCTGTCAGGCTCCTCTGTCTGTGGGGATTCTCCAGGCAAGAATACTAGAGAGGGTTGCCATGCCCTCCTCCAGGGGATCTTCCCAACTCAGGGACTGAACCCAGGACTCCCGTGTTGCAGGTGGATTCTTTACCAGCTGAGTACCAGGGAGCCCACTCAATCGCCCTACAACTAGAGAAATGGTCGCAAAGCCACGAAAATACTTCTTAGGCACCCTCTCCACCTCAGATGACACAGACTTTCTTCTGTTTAGAGATGGCTCCAGTAGATGAAATTCTTGGGGAAACCTGATCACGGGTCGTGCCTGAGTTTCCCCAGGTCAAATGCTGGAGGCTTATGCTTTGCGCACTACAAGTTCAGCCCCAGTGGCCCAGCTCATGCCTCTTCCTAGAGCTTGCAAAAAACTCCAGACATGCTTTTGGTGTCTGCTGCATTGCACCTGGAAATCCTGTGGATTCCTGACCCCTGCTGGTGCTCTGATTTGCCATCGAGGATATCACTGCTGCCCTGATAGGGGCTAATTGAGCGTGTGCTAAGTCACTTCAGTCGTGTCCTACTGTGTCCCTATGAAAACTGTAGCCACCAGGTTTCTCTGCCCATGGGATACTCCTGCCAAGAATACTGGAGGGAGTTGTCATGCCCTCCTCCAGGGGATCTGCCCAACCCAGGGATCCAACCCGAGTCTTCTATGTCTCCTGCATTGGCAGTCAAGTTCTTTACCACCAGCGCCACCTGGGAAGCCCAGGGGCTAACAGATCTCCCTGCTAAAATTGCTGCTGTTCACCGTGGAGACAGACACCCCATCTCCAGGCAAGGACAGAGCCCACAAGGCTGCTAAACATACAGACCCCTGCCCCCGCCCCGATCCCTTCTCCACCCAGCACTTTAAATCTGCCTTTATCCCTAACAGATATTATCAGCTCGTCAGGCAAATACACCACAAACTGAAGAGGACGAATTGGATACAAAAGGGTACCAAACAGTGTGTCCCAAGGATGTAACGTACGGCAAGGTGACTGTAGCTTATAATACTGCATCGCATATGTGAAAATGCCTAAGAGTGAATCTTACAAGCCCTCATCACAAGGAAAAAAAAAAACTGTAACTGAGGATGGTGACGGATGTTAACTAGACTTACTGTGATCATTTCACATATACACAAATGTTGAGTCATTATGATCTGCACTTGAAATTAAAATGCTATATGTCAATTACACCTCAAATTAAAAAAAAAAAAAAGGTACCAAGCAAACGATTCACTGGTGGACTATACATCAGGCCAAATGGTCTTCCAGTTGCCCCAACATTTTTTTTTATTGAGCTATAACTGACTGGCCCCCTTCATGTGACCTTCTGGCTGAACTTATCTCCCATCAGATGGGACCTGCGTGCAGATGGGCGGCAGCGGAGCCTCTAAAGGACAATGGGTTCTGCCCCAGCATCTATAAAACCTCTAACCAAAGTATTTCCTGATGTGCTGTTTGGGAATCTCAGCCGCTCCCCAGAGAACAGCTTATCTCAGGAAGTCCTCCAAGGCCCACGCTGTCTCATGTGGGCTCCATACCTTGCCCTCTGGCTTCAGGCTGTTCCTGCTGTCCGCATGTTTACTAGAGAGGTTGGAGGTTATCCAGCCAGACGTGCTGATGCTCTGACGGAGGAAAAGAAATGAATAATGGAGATTATCCCTCAGTTTGGCATTCCTCTGTGGAATCGGGCCAAGGAACAGCAGAAATATTAATACATCCATACATAGCTTGATTGAGCATAAGTTTGTGTCCAGCTCTTTGTGACCCCATGGACAGAGGAGTCTGGCGGGCTATAGCCCGCCACTGTCCGTGGAATTCTCCAAGTAAGAATACTGGAGTGGGTTGCCATTCCCATCTCTGGGGATTTTCCCAACCCAGGGACTAAACTAGAGTCTCCTACACTGCAGGCAGATTCTTTACCATCTGAGCCACCATAAATATCAGATACACAAAATTTACAGCAGAGGGACTTCCCTGGTGGTCCAATGGCTAAGACGCCAAACTTTCAATGCAGGGGTTCCAGGTTCGAGATCTGCGAACTGGATTCCACATGCTGCAACTAAAGATCTCCCATGCCTAAATGAAGACTGACAATCCCACTTGCAATATATATATATAATTTCTAAAGGAAATCAGTCCTGAATATTCATTGGAAGGACTGATGCTGAAGCTGAAGCTCCAATACGTTGGCCACCTGATGGGCAGAACCGACTCACTAGAAAAGGCCCTGATGCTGGGAAAGGTTGAAGGTAAAAAGAGAAGGGAGTGATAGAGTGACAGATGGCTGGATGGCATCACTGACTCAGTGGACTTGACTTTGAGCAAGCTCTGGGAGACAGTGAAGGACAGGGGAGCCTGGTGTGCTGCCGTTTACGGGGTTGCAAAGAGTCAGACATGACTGATTGACTGAACAACAACAAAAGCAATTTTTAAAAACGCTGATCATCGTCTGAGGCTTCAGTGAATTGTCATCTTTCCGTTGCTGGAGGGGCCTGCCTCAGTGTTGATGGGCACCGACTGATCAGGATGGTGGGTGCTGAAGGCTGGGGAGGCCATGGTGATTTTCTTAAAATAAGACAACAATGAAGTCTGATGCATCGATTGACTCTTCCTTTCACAGGCGATTTCTCTGTAGCCTGCAGTGCTGTCTGACAGCATTTACCCACAGAACTTCTTTAAAAATTGGAGGCAATCCTCTCAAAGCCCGCCGCTGCTTCATCAGCTAAGTTTATGACATATTCTAAATTCTTGGTTGTCATTTCAACAGTCTTCACAGCATCTTCACCAGGAATAGAGGCCAGCTCAAAAAATCACGTTCTTTGCTCATCCGTAAGAATCAGCTCCTCATTCGTTAGAGTTTTTCCATGAGGTTGCAGTAATTCAGTCCCATCACCAGGCTCCACGTCTAATTCTAGTTCTCTTGCTATTTCCCCCCATCTGTAGTTACTTCCTCCACTAAAGGCTTTTTTAAAAGATATTTTGAAGTAGACCATTTTTTAGTCTTCACTGAGTTTGTTACAATATTCCTTCTATTTATCTTTTGTTTTTTTTGGCCGAGAGGCACACTGGATCTTAGCTCACCAGGGATCAAACTGTACATGCTGCGTTGGAAGGCGAATTCTAAACCACTGGGATGCCAGGGAAGCCCTTTATAGTTTTTGATTTTAAGTGAGAGATGTGTGACTCTTCCTTTCATTTGAACACTCAGAGACCTCAACAGGGTTTTAATTGGCCTAATTCCAATATTGCTGTGTCTTGGGGAATAGGAAGGCTGGAGGAGAGGGAGAGAGACGGAGGACGAGCTGGTTGGTGGAGCATTCGGAACACAAGCAACGTTTATCAGTTAAGCTCACTGTCTTACATACGGGTGCTGTTTGTGGTACCCCCAAAACAATGACAAGAGTCACGTCAAAGATCACTGAGGGGGACTTCCCTGATGGCCCAGTGGCTAAAACTCTGCACTCCCAATGCATAGGGCCTGGGCTCATCCCTGGTCAGGAACCAGATCTTGTGCTGGAACTAAAGACCCCGCATGCGGCAAGCAAAAAAAAAAAAAAAAAAAAGACCCCACTGGCGGCAACTAAGACCCAAATAAGTGAACAAATATTAAAAATATAAATAAAAAATAAATCACTTTCTCATTCTGATATTTAAAAAAGATCAGTGAACACAGATCATGGCAAATATAGTATTTCAAACATTTATTTATTTTATTTATTATCTATTTGGCTGTACTAGGTCTTAGAGCTTCTCTCTAGTTGCGGGGCTCTAGAGCCTACAGGCTTCAGTTAGTTGTGGTGCACGGGCTCTCTAGTTGTGGTACACGGGCTCTTTAGTTGTGGCCCATGCAAATACAGTATTAAAGTTTGATATATTGCAAGAATTACCGAAACGTGGCCCATTTCGAAGCAAGCAAATGCTGTCGGAAAAATGGAGCCAACACACTTGGCTAACCTAGAGTTGTCACAAATCTTGCCACAAATTTGCAAAAGTGCAGCGTCTGAGTAAAGTGAAGGCCAATAAAACAGGTCTGTCTGTGTCCTTGGAGAGTGTGGTCAGCAGGCTGCTCCTGGCCAATGAGCCCCGTCATCCCTTCCAGCCAGGAGACCCAGGGTATGTCAAGGTTTCAGAAGAAAACGGGTATTATCACCTGGCTGGACAGGATCTCTTGAGCACTGCTGATCACCTGCACTACCATCAGAATAAAAGCGATCCTGCTGAATTCACGGGAAGTACGCCAAATCAGACCCAGGTCAGCGCTCCTAGGGTTCTCGGAAGCCCATCCCTAACGGATGATGACCGCCGCCAGATGATTTCCAGAGCCAATAAACTCATTCCTGAAGCAGACCATGCCAAGAGGTAGACAGCTCTTCCCAAGATCACAGATCTTAAAAAGACTTAGAAGACCGCCTGATGACAGTTGTTGCAGGCAAGATCTACTGATGGATGCTAATCCTGGGCAAAAGTTTGAGAAGAAATAGGATGAACGCATAATCTCAAAGAAATCTCCCCCCAAGATATCTGTCAGTTACAGCACGACAAACAGTAACCTCACACTGAAGAAAGCCAGCAGACGCCACGCTAATCAGGTAGTCAAGGTTAATATCACCTCTGCCAGTATCACTCACCCTCATGTAAGAGTGAGTGCGTGCTAAGTCTCTTCAGTCGTTTGGCCACCCTTATGGACTGCAGCCCACCGGGCTCCTCTGTCCATGGGATTCTCCAGGCAAGAATACGGGAGTGGGTTGCCATTTCCTACTCCAGTGGACATTCTGAAGCCAGGGATTGAACCCCAGTCCCTGCAGCTCCTGCATTGCAGGTGGATTCTTTACTCCTGAGCCACCGGGGGAGCCCCAATATAAGGCACCGAGGTGCAAACTATCACTTCTGGAATATTCCTGACAAAAGTGCATAGGGTCAATATAATCACGGGGGAAACCTCAGACAAGCCCAAACCGAGGAATGTTCTAGAAAATAACTGATCGATATTGTTTAAAAGGGCCAAGGTCACGTAAGATAGGGAGCTGTTACTGATCGGGGGACACTCAGAAGGAAATGCAGTGTTCGATCCTGGACTGGCTTCTGGAACAAAGAGGACATTGACAGACAGGAAAACTGCTGAAATTCAAACAAGACCTGTCACTGAGTTATTGCTATTAGTATTGTACTAACACTGCTACTACTGGGCTTCCCTGTGGCTCAGCTGGTAAAGACTCTGCCTACAGTGCGGGAAACCTGGTGTTCGATCCCTGGGTTGGGAAGATCCCCTGGAGAGGGCAAAAGCTACCCACTCCAGTATCATGGCCTGTGTAGTCCATGAGGTCACAAAGAGTCCGGCACGGCTGAGCCACGTTCACTCATTTTCACTACTGCTCCTACTGGAAACCGGGCTGCCTCCATGAGACGGCAGGAGCGCCCCCTGTAGTCAGACTTTCAATCAAAAAGCCCTGAGCTAGAATGTGATATGATGTCAGGATCTTTATCGGTTTTGGCAACCACATGCCACAACTTCAGTGAATCCTTCCCTAGGGTTCACCAATTAGAATCTGACTCTGGCCTTAAGATTTGCTTTGACCAATAGTGTGAGATGGAAGTGCCTCGTAACTGCCCGGGCTGGCCTTATAATACCTATAGCATCTGCTTCCCATGCTCCTGGAAGGTTCTCTCTTGCAACCCAGGTGCCACCTGGGAGATCCCCAAGGACATCTAGAGGACTGAACACAGTGGACGACAGCCTTATCTGTAGGCTCAGCACCTGACATATTTATAACAACCCTAGGAGATGGATAATGGTTTTATCCTAACTTAGTAGATATACTGGTTTGCTACGGCTGCCATAGGAAAATTCCACCAACTGGGCTGCTCAGACATGAGAAGTGTTTCTCACAATTCTGGAGAAATTCTCTCCTTGGCTTGCAAACCGCCCGCTTCTCAAGTTGTTGTCACATAGTCTCTCCTCTGCAGATGCCTGGGGTTTCTATCTGTCCAAATTTCCTCTCCTTTTTCTTTTTCTTTTTGGCCACACCTTGCTGCATGTGGAACTTCCCTGACCAGGAATCGAACCCTCACTCCCTGCAGTGGAGTCTTAACCACTGGACCACTAGGGAAGTTCCAAATTTCCTATTCTTAGTGGACATCAGTTGGATTGGATTAGGACTCAGCCAATGGCCTCATTTAACCTATACGCCTCTTTAAAAGCTTCAAAAGCTCTATCTCCAAATGCAGTCACATTCTGAGGTACTGGGGATTACAGTTTCAGTCCATGAATTTTGAGAATACACACGTCAGTCCATAACAGCAATAAGGAAATGCACAGAGAAGTTAAGCAATTTTCCCAAAGTCACAAAGCTGACAGGCAGCAAAGCTCAGACATGAACCCAGACAGGCTGGCTCCAGGGGCCATGCTTTTATCCACTAACCTCCACCAACTTGTGAATCAAGAAGTATCCTGGGGGACTTCCCTGGAGGTCCAGTGATTAAGACTTCAGGCTTCCACTACAGAGGGGCACTGGTTCAATCCCAGGTCAGGTAACTAAAGAGCCTGCATGCCATGTGGTGGGGCCAAAAACCAAAAGCAAGTAAATTGGACTCAGCCAGCACTCATTCTTCCCTTGGGCTAGAACCGGTCAAGGATTTAGCCACAGTTAAAGCAAGCAGAGATCTGCGGCCAGCTCAAATCCCATGAGGCCTTCCAACAAGGACAAGGCGCCCAACTCCCCCCACCAAGATCCCCCTCTACTGTCAGAAGGCTTGTGCCCTTAACTGAGCTCCTCGATTCAAGGGAATATGGTAGGTCTTGATCCTTGGATTCTGTGAGAGTTGCCTTCCATGTCAAAAAGAATCTTTGAAACTGTGATTAAATGATCTTGAGGTGGGGGATTATCCTGATTATCCAGACTCAGCCCTGGATTATCCAGGGCTCACAATGCAATCACAAGTACCCTTATAAGGAGGTGGTAAAGGGAGATTTGACAGAGAGCAAGGGCAATGGAATGACCTCAGCAGAGAGTGAATGTGCGTGCGTGATCTGAGGATGTGTGGGCTTTTAAATAAATATATATTTATTTGACTATGCCAGGTGTTAGTCCATGAAGAAGGAATGCCATCAAAGTGTTAGTTGCTCAGTCCTGTCTGACTCTTTGCCACCCTATGGACTGTAGCCCACCAGGCTCCTCTGTCCATGGAATTCTGCAGGCATAAATACCGAAGTGGGTAGTCATTCCCTTCTCCAGAGAATCTTCCTGACCCAGGGATCGAACCCAGGTCTCCCACATTGCAGGCAGATTCTTTACTGTCTGAGCCACCAGTGAAGCCCAACGAATGCAGGCAGCCCCTTAAAGTTGGGAAAGGCAAGGAGATGGACTCTCCCCTAAAGTCCCCAGGAGGAATGCAGTCCTATTGATACCCCAGTTTCAGGCCCTCTGACCCCCAACTGTAAGAGAATACATTTATGTTGTCTTAAGCCACTAAATTTGTGGTAATTTGGTACAGTGACAGTAGGAAACCATTATTGTCTATACCTCCATCTCTTCAGGGGCTCAAGCCAGGAAGTTCAGACTTGCCCTTGATTGACTCCTCCTCTCCGTCACCCAGAAGTAGGTCTGTTGATCTCATTTCCTAGACAGTTCTTGACTCCATCCCCTTGTCTTCAGACCCCCATCCTTGGAAGTTTGGGAGGTGGTCCAAGCCACCATTTTACTTCACCTGGATCCTTACACCAACCTCCTGCTAATAAAGCTTTCAGAAACAAAATCCTAATTGAAATTAAAAAGGTGTTTATTAGGGGTTTGTTAGAACTTCACCCCAAGAGACACAGATTCAAGAAGCACTTGCACTATTTTCCTATCTTGTAATAACTGACAATGGAAAATAATCTTAAAAATAACATATGTGTACATGTGTAACCGATCACCTTGCTGTACACCTGAAACTATACTTCAATAAAAAAATATATATATAGAAAAAAACAAACAAAAAAGTGCATGCTTGCATGTAGTCGCTTCAGTTAGGTCTGATTCTTTGCAACCCTATGGACTGTAGCCCACCAGGCTCCTCGGTCCATGGGATTCTCTAGGCAAGAATCTTGGAGTGGGTTGCCATGCCCTCCTCCAGGGGATCTTCCCCACCCAGGGATCAAACCCAAATCTCTTGTGTCTCCTGCATTGGCAGCTGGATTCTTTACCACTAGTGCCAAATGCCAGATTACCAAAGAGGAGAGGCTTGAAATGGCAAACACTGCAAAGTTACAGTCAGATACATGAGTTGTTTCTCAAGAATTATAATTGGAGTTGTTAAGAGTATTTGTTAAGGAAGGATTGGCTGGCGTCTGAAATGGTTGCACAGCTACAAGGGGAGACCTTGAGAGGATAAGTTTGCAGCTGGCAGGTATTGGTCTGACTATAGTTGGTGGTGCCCTTGGAGCTAGCACAGTTCAAAGCAAGTTCAAGTTCGAAGTGGTGCAGAGAGGTGTTTGAGAGCAGATCCTCAATGGATCTGGTTTGACGATTGACTCCGTTTTTGTACACCGGAACTTGGATCACTCCATTATCTTTTTTTTAATTTATGAATTTTTCCACGCCACGTGACATGCCGGATCTTAGCTCCCTGACCAGAGATCAAACCCATGCCCTCTGCAGCGGAAGCACAGAGTCTGAAGAGCTGGACCACCAGGAAGTCTAGGATCATTCCATTGTTATCTCCATTTGTCATCACTCCTGCCTGGGCTCACCATCCCCACTCTTGCTTCCCTCTGCTTTTCATCGCGTAGCTGATGCTGTCATTTCAAAGTGCAAATCTGATGGCGTAACTTACCTGCTTAAATTCTTTCCATGATCCTCCATTGTTCTCAGGAGAAAGCAACACCATTCTCAAGGGGGTCCCCAGTCTGGTCTGGCCCCTGCTAACGGTTCCATCACATTTCACTCCCTGTGCCCCCGGCTCTTGGCTCTTAGCATCCCAGTGTCCAGCCTCAGGAGCTTTATCCCTGCCATTCTATCAGCACACCTACCTTTATTTCTCATTTGCCTTATGGAATATGTATGACGTGCAAATAACAAACAAGGAAAACGAACACCCCTGTCTTTAAAAAAATATATTTTTGGCTGCGTTGGGTCTTCATTGGTGTGCTCGGGCTTCCTCTAGTTGCAGAGAGCGGGGGCTACGCTTGGTTGCGGTGCACGGGCTTCTCATCTTGGCGACTTCTCGTTGCGGAGCACAGGCTCTGGGATACGCGGACTTGAGTAGCTGCAGCACTCAGGCTCAGTGGTTGTGTGCACGGGCTTAGCTGCTCTGCGGCATGTGGGATCTTCCTGGGCCAGGGATCGAACTCATGTCCCCTGCATTGGGGACGTGCAGGGGGGATTCTTAATCACTGGACCACCAGGGAAGCCCTGAATAACCCTGTCTTGATCATCCAGTTCAAGGGCAAAATGTCATCAACTTAGGTGAAACCTGCCAACTACTGCTCCCTCTGACACCCTTCTCTTTGGTCCAACTCTTTGAGACCCTATGGACTATAGCCCGCCAGGCTCCTCTGTCCATGGGGATTCTCCAGGCAAGAATATTGGAGTGGGTTGCCATGCCCTCTTCGAGGGGATCTTCCCAATCCAGGGATCAAACCCAGGTCTCCCGCATTGCAGGTGGATTCTTTACCAACTGAGCCACCAGGGAAGCCCGGTGTTTCGTTGTAGGGATCTTGAGTTAATCCATTTTCACTGCTGTATTCTTTATCAATTTACCAAAACATACATCTTTGTTCGCTTGTTAATAGGCATTTAAGTACCAGTGTTTCTATGAACACAGAACATGAGATGGGGTGTGAGGTGGGCACATCATCAGCTATTTGTTGTCTCCCCAGGCGGTCATGTCAATGTCCGTTTCTTACCCACAACTTGTAAAATTTCCGCTGCTTCACTTCCACACCAATAATCAGTATTGTTAAGATTTTTAAAATGCCGCCAACCTGATGGGCGTGAAATGCTGTCATGCTGTCGTTTTAATTTCATTTCCTGCCATTTAAAACTACACTGAGTGCCATTCTCCCCCTATCAGATTGGCAAAGATACAACCCAGTGCTGACGCCGTGCTTGCCACTGGAAGGAAATGGGCACTCCTGAGGGAATGGCGGGGAGGGGTGTGTGTATGTGTAAACTGACCCAGTTCAAGGCAGGGTATCGACCAACTCTAATAGGAAGCTTACATTTCTTTTTTCTCTTAAAAAAAATTTAACAGCGAATGAGAGAAAAACTGTACTGGCACCTTAATGGATTTATATAAATCCAAAGTTATATAGCAAGGACGGAGTGTCATGAGAAGAGAGCGCTGACTGGCTGCTGCAGGACCACCTCATAGGCGTTATTTGCTTTGGTGAATTCACCATGACTCAGCCCAGGGCTTTTGATCTTAGAGGTCTACGGCCTGATGTTGGTCATGTCCCACGAGCCATCCAAATTCAGGTGAAATTTCACTGAGTGCATCGTAAGACTTAAAACAAAACACCACTTCCTGGTACAGGACATCAGAAGAAGCAGGGTAGAGTCATCAGTAATCTTTACTGTTTTCACTGAGTGAACTATTTTATGAATACGCCAAGGAAACAGAGTCACACTGCAATCCCTCAAAGACTGGTGGTCTGGGGTCAGAGAAGCCCGTTGTATGGCTTCTCTGGAGGAGGTGGGGGTGACTTCAGCCTGGTGATGCTGGAGGAGGTGTGGAAGGAGAGGAATGCAACCTCCGTTAGGGGCTCTTTCTTGATAATCCCACTCTGGAGCTAGGAGGCAGCGCTGTTTTGAAGGCTGTGTTTCCTGCCTGTTTCCAGGTGATCTCCCAGAAGTACAAAGCTGGTTCCCCATAAAGATTACAGGACCCAGGTGTCAGCTCCCTCCTGTGGGCCCTAGTGAGGCCGAGATCTGAGATGGTGGCGGGTCCCCTCTAAAATGTTTTAAATTTTATCTTCTGGCTGTGTCGAAAGGCATGTGGGATCTTAGTTCCCAGACCAGGGATCAAACCCATTCATGCCCCCTGCTTTGGCCAGAGCCTTAACCACTGGACCACCAGGGAAGTCCTGGAAGCTTAGATTTCTGTATCTTCACTTTTCTGTTTTAGGTGAGGCAGAGAAACAGTGTACATTCACTCTTTCAGTCCTGTTTTCAGAATGGACTGACCACACCCCATCTAGGACAAATATTCTCGTATTTTCCCACCACCTCCACTCCCAGGATGAATCCCCGGACTGTTTCCAGAACACAGGAGCTGTGGCTGCCTCGTTTGCATTTAGGAGAGACGATCAGGGATCTGGCTGCTGCGTAGGCAGACTTTCAGTCAACTTATTTTTGCCTTCCCAGTAGCTGTTTCAAACAATTCCTGCAGTTTGAGGGAATTCTGCTGCTTCAATCGCTCGGTTCTCAGCTGCCAGCCTCTTCTAGATTGTTTTTCTCAGGCCCGCTAAGATCTCTTCACTCATCTGCGTGCTTCTCATCTCTCCAAGTACGTGCGGCATCGTCCTCCATGCTTTCTAGATCTGTAGGATTTTGCCCTTGAGAAGTCCTTTTTAGAGAGAACCACTCCAGTACTCTTGCCTGGAAAATCCCATGGATGGAGGAGCCTGGTAGGCTGCAGTCCATGGGCTCGCTAAGTCGGACATGACTGAGCGACTTCACTTTCACCTTTCGCTTTCATGCATTGGAGAAGGAAATGGCAACCCACTCCAGTGTTCTTGCCTGGAGGATCCCAGGGATGGGGGAGCCTGGTGGGCTGCCGTCTATGGGGTCGCACAGAGTCGGACACGACTGAAGTGACTTAGCAGTAGCAATAGCAATAGAACTAACCTGTGATGCCAGAGTGGAATAGAAAGAAATACAAACAATGTGTGCCAACAATCGTGATCCTTAGTATTTATCCAAAGGAGCTGAAATGTGTATCAACTCAAAAACCTGCACACATATGAGCGGCTTTAAATTCATAACGGCTAAAATTTGGAGGCAGCCAAGATGTCCCAGAGCAGATGCGTGGCTGAACAAGCTGTGGCGCCTCCAGACAATAGGATGTTATTCAGCGGTAAAAAGAAATGAACTAGGCTGTGGCTGCTTGTGTTGAGTCCAGAAACACAGCCGGACACGGGGCTAGAGAATGAACAAAGGATGCTGACCGGGTCCGGAGGCCCCAGGGAGGAGGAAGAGGGGGAGGAATTAGTGGACCCCTAACCACAGAAAGAGAGCAACTCGAGCAGCTGGAGGAAGGCTCGGGGGCAGCTAGAACGCTGATGAGCATGTATCCTCCAGGTTACAGGAGGAGGAGGAGCTCTTCAACTTCTGGCATACAAGGGACCACTGTGTGGCCCACACACTGTTTTAATGGCTTGAAATAAGTGTGCAGATTCATTCACTCCAGCCTTCATCACCTGGGCATGGGGATATTTCCTATGGTTCTGAACATGCCATTTATCTGTGTAACTAAGTTCATGAACCTCAAGCATTTCAGCTTAGGCAAGTAGCCTCTGTGTAATTATCAGTGACTGCACCTTAATAAAGTCCAGTGATCAGCCAAAAACAAACAAACAAAAAAAGGAATGAACTATCCAGCCACGAAAAGATATGGAGGAAACTTAAATATTACTAAGCAAAAGTAGCCCATCTGAAAAGGCTACATACTGTAGGATTCCACCTACATGATATTCCAGAAAAGGCAAAACTGTGGAGACATTAAAAAGATCCGTTGTTGCCAAGGGGTCGGGGGATGGGAAGAAGGAAGAGAGTGCACACAGGATTAATTTTAGGGCAGGGAAAGTAAACTATTCCGTATAGACATTCTACTGTAGATACATATCATTTATACATTTGTCCAAAGCTGTAGGACAAGGAATTGGCAACCCATTCCAGTATTCTCGCCTGGAGAAGTCCATGGACAGAGGAACCTGGCGGGCTACGGTCAATAAGCTCTGAGTCGAGACCCAACTAAGCACGCACAACAGAATGTATTAACAAGTGTGAACTATAAAATACAGACTTTGGGTGGTAATGATGTTGATATAGGTTCATTGACTGTAACCAATGTACCACTCAAGTGTGGGATATTGATGGGGAGGAGGCTGTGAGGGGCAGGGTTGGGGGCATATGGGAATTCTCTGTACTTTCTACTCAATTTTGTTGTGAACTGCTCTGAAAATAAAACCAATTTCAAGATGTGTGTATGGCATAGGGATTGCGTAGTTTTGTTTGCTTGCCTTGTTTTTGTTTTAGGTTTGTGCATTGAGAGGGCCTGGGAGTAGCAACTCAGCACCCACATCTTGGCTTCTAAACACCATTTCCCACTAAAAGGAACCAGGGACCCATGCACAGACGGTTGATTCCAAGGTTGAGGTAGAGAAAAATACAAGATGTGCCTAGATTATCTTGTGCTGGTCAGCAAGAAAATATTCAAACGATGGAGAAACGTCAACAAGACACAGAAGCCAGCTGGAAAAGAGATCCTACTGGCCAAATTGGACACAATTTGAGCATCAAAGTAGTGCAAGGAATATATTACAACCCATTACATAAAATAGGAATTTGGAACACCCCTGATGTGACCTCACCCTCCCCAGAGGCTCTTCATGGCTGCTGCTATTGTCTCAATCATTTATCCAAGGCAACAGGAAAGAGAGAGACCCAAACAGTCAAAGCCTCTTTCACAATCCACTCCCCCATCTACCTGTAGTGATTTCAAAATAGACCCACAAATGCGGACACTATCATTCATCAAAGGTCCACGTCTCCTTCNTGTTTTAAATTTTATCTTCTGGCTGTGTCGAAAGGCATGTGGGATCTTAGTTCCCAGACCAGGGATCAAACCCATTCATGCCCCCTGCTTTGGCCAGAGCCTTAACCACTGGACCACCAGGGAAGTCCTGGAAGCTTAGATTTCTGTATCTTCACTTTTCTGTTTTAGGTGAGGCAGAGAAACAGTGTACATTCACTCTTTCAGTCCTGTTTTCAGAATGGACTGACCACACCCCATCTAGGACAAATATTCTCGTATTTTCCCACCACCTCCACTCCCAGGATGAATCCCCGGACTGTTTCCAGAACACAGGAGCTGTGGCTGCCTCGTTTGCATTTAGGAGAGACGATCAGGGATCTGGCTGCTGCGTAGGCAGACTTTCAGTCAACTTATTTTTGCCTTCCCAGTAGCTGTTTCAAACAATTCCTGCAGTTTGAGGGAATTCTGCTGCTTCAATCGCTCGGTTCTCAGCTGCCAGCCTCTTCTAGATTGTTTTTCTCAGGCCCGCTAAGATCTCTTCACTCATCTGCGTGCTTCTCATCTCTCCAAGTACGTGCGGCATCGTCCTCCATGCTTTCTAGATCTGTAGGATTTTGCCCTTGAGAAGTCCTTTTTAGAGAGAACCACTCCAGTACTCTTGCCTGGAAAATCCCATGGATGGAGGAGCCTGGTAGGCTGCAGTCCATGGGCTCGCTAAGTCGGACATGACTGAGCGACTTCACTTTCACCTTTCGCTTTCATGCATTGGAGAAGGAAATGGCAACCCACTCCAGTGTTCTTGCCTGGAGGATCCCAGGGATGGGGGAGCCTGGTGGGCTGCCGTCTATGGGGTCGCACAGAGTCGGACACGACTGAAGTGACTTAGCAGTAGCAATAGCAATAGAACTAACCTGTGATGCCAGAGTGGAATAGAAAGAAATACAAACAATGTGTGCCAACAATCGTGATCCTTAGTATTTATCCAAAGGAGCTGAAATGTGTATCAACTCAAAAACCTGCACACATATGAGCGGCTTTAAATTCATAACGGCTAAAATTTGGAGGCAGCCAAGATGTCCCAGAGCAGATGCGTGGCTGAACAAGCTGTGGCGCCTCCAGACAATAGGATGTTATTCAGCGGTAAAAAGAAATGAACTAGGCTGTGGCTGCTTGTGTTGAGTCCAGAAACACAGCCGGACACGGGGCTAGAGAATGAACAAAGGATGCTGACCGGGTCCGGAGGCCCCAGGGAGGAGGAAGAGGGGGAGGAATTAGTGGACCCCTAACCACAGAAAGAGAGCAACTCGAGCAGCTGGAGGAAGGCTCGGGGGCGGCTAGAACGCTGATGAGCATGTATCCTCCAGGTTACAGGAGGAGGAGGAGCTCTTCAACTTCTGGCATACAAGGGACCACTGTGTGGCCCACACACTGTTTTAATGGCTTGAAATAAGTGTGCAGATTCATTCACTCCAGCCTTCATCACCTGGGCATGGGGATATTTCCTATGGTTCTGAACATGCCATTTATCTGTGTAACTAAGTTCATGAACCTCAAGCATTTCAGCTTAGGCAAGTAGCCTCTGTGTAATTATCAGTGACTGCACCTTAATAAAGTCCAGTGATCAGCCAAAAACAAACAAACAAAAAAAGGAATGAACTATCCAGCCACGAAAAGATATGGAGGAAACTTAAATATTACTAAGCAAAAGTAGCCCATCTGAAAAGGCTACATACTGTAGGATTCCACCTACATGATATTCCAGAAAAGGCAAAACTGTGGAGACATTAAAAAGATCCGTTGTTGCCAAGGGGTCGGGGGATGGGAAGAAGGAAGAGAGTGCACACAGGATTAATTTTAGGGCAGGGAAAGTAAACTATTCCGTATAGACATTCTACTGTAGATACATATCATTTATACATTTGTCCAAAGCTGTAGGACAAGGAATTGGCAACCCATTCCAGTATTCTCGCCTGGAGAAGTCCATGGACAGAGGAACCTGGCGGGCTACGGTCAATAAGCTCTGAGTCGAGACCCAACTAAGCACGCACAACAGAATGTATTAACAAGTGTGAACTATAAAATACAGACTTTGGGTGGTAATGATGTTGATATAGGTTCATTGACTGTAACCAATGTACCACTCAAGTGTGGGATATTGATGGGGAGGAGGCTGTGAGGGGCAGGGTTGGGGGCATATGGGAATTCTCTGTACTTTCTACTCAATTTTGTTGTGAACTGCTCTGAAAATAAAACCAATTTCAAGATGTGTGTATGGCATAGGGATTGCGTAGTTTTGTTTGCTTGCCTTGTTTTTGTTTTAGGTTTGTGCATTGAGAGGGCCTGGGAGTAGCAACTCAGCACCCACATCTTGGCTTCTAAACACCATTTCCCACTAAAAGGAACCAGGGACCCATGCACAGACGGTTGATTCCAAGGTTGAGGTAGAGAAAAATACAAGATGTGCCTAGATTATCTTGTGCTGGTCAGCAAGAAAATATTCAAACGATGGAGAAACGTCAACAAGACACAGAAGCCAGCTGGAAAAGAGATCCTACTGGCCAAATTGGACACAATTTGAGCATCAAAGTAGTGCAAGGAATATATTACAACCCATTACATAAAATAGGAATTTGGAACACCCCTGATGTGACCTCACCCTCCCCAGAGGCTCTTCATGGCTGCTGCTATTGTCTCAATCATTTATCCAAGGCAACAGGAAAGAGAGAGACCCAAACAGTCAAAGCCTCTTTCACAATCCACTCCCCCATCTACCTGTAGTGATTTCAAAATAGACCCACAAATGCGGACACTATCATTCATCAAAGGTCCACGTCTCCTTCCCCTCCACTCCTGCCTTTGAATCTTGGCTGGACTTAGCGACTAGCTAGTAACTGAGAGAACATTCTCGAGTGCTTCTACTTTGTCCACTGAAATATATTTGGGGACTTTTCTGGCAGTCCATGGTTAAAACTCCGTGCTTTCAATGCTGGGAGCATGGGTTTGATGCCTGGTTGGGAACCAAGATCCCACATGCTGCGTGGTGTGGCCAAAAAAGTTTTAAGTAAAAATTGAAATATGTTTGGAGCTGAGCTGCCATGTAAGGAATCTGATTACTTAGGGGCTGCCATGTTAGGAGGAAGCTTGAGCCATATGAGGAGGCCGCTGATAAGACACTGCAGTCAGCAAGCCTAATCTTTTGAGTAAGCGTAGTCCAGGCACCTGAGTGAAATCGCGTGGGATCCTCTGTGCCAACCCATTTGCCAGCTGAACACCTGAGTGACCTCAGTCATTACTCCAAGGAACCAAATAATTTTCCAGTTGAGCCTTGCTGGAATTCCTGACCCATAGAATCTGGGGCTTAATAAAACAGTTGTTTCCAGCCACTACGTTTTTGGTCATTTATTACAAAGAGATAAGTACCAGTATATTACGCCAGAACCAGAATTCTTTGTGCCTGAAGACTTCTCAACAGTTTTCTATTCCTCAGATCCTGACTTTGCTCTTTCTTCCAGCTTCTCCAAGGCGGAAGCTGCGGAAAGGAGCCAGCAGCCCGCACCAGTTCATCAGTCTGCCATCTGCTGCGCCTGGCGTCTTTCAGCTGTGGGCTTGTTTGGTCTGTGTTAATCTGCTGGAACTCCGCACGAGGCCAGTTGAGGGCGCACCCCCTGGCTGCAGCCTACGATCAGTTCATTTCTGGTTTCCTGGGCTGCTCTACAAGGGCAAACCCCAACCCTAATCAGGCCTGAAGAAAGGCCTGTGGCTATGAATTCCCTGAGGAAACAGTCCCTTTACGCACAGCCCAGGCCAAAATGGACAAATTTCCTACATGTGCCTCAATGGTATCACTCGGTTTTTTTTTTTTTCCTACAACATTCTTTCATTGAAGATGGAGCTCTTCAAGGGACTTAAGTTTTATGCAGGGGCCTCTGCTTGTCTCCTTGGGCCTTGCCTGACCGAAGGTCCAGCAGCTGTTAAAATCCAAGGTTTTTTATGATCCTGCAATCCCACTCCTGGACATATATCCAGACAAAACTATAATTCAAAAAGACACGTGCACCCCGATGTTCATAGGAGCAGTACTTTCAGCAACCAAGACGTGAAGACAGCCTAAATGCCCACTGACGGGGGGTGGGTGAAGAAGATGTGACATGTCTACAATAGAATATTACTCAGCCACAACAAAGAACGAAGCGCCATTTGCAGCAAACTGCTGCTGCTGCTAAGTCACTTCAGTCGTGTCCGACTCTGTGTGACCCCATAGATGGCAGCCCACCAGGCTCCCCCATCCCTGGGATTCTCCAGGCAAGAACACTGGAGTGGGTTGCCATTTCCTTCTCCAATGCATGAAAGTGAAAGGGAAGTCGCTGAGTCTTGTCCGACTCTTAGCGATGCCATGGACTGCGGCCCACCAGGCTCCTCTGTCCTTGGGATTTTCCAGGCAAGAGTGCTGGAGTTGGGTGCCATTGCCTTCTCCAAACTGGCTGGACCTAAAAATGATCATACTAAGTGAAGTAAGTCACACAGAAAAATAGATACTATATGGTATCACTTACATGTGGAATCTCAAACAGGATGGAATCTCAAACAGGACACAAATGAACTTACTTACAAAACAGAGTAGACTCAAAGGCATGGAGAACAGACCTGTAGTTGCCAAGAGGGTGGGGGAGCGACGGATTGGGAGTTTGGGGTCAGCAGATGCAAACTATTATATATAGAATAAACAACAAGGTCCTGCTGTATAGCACAGGGAACTATAGTCAATATCCTATGTTAAACCATAATGGAAACGAATATGAAAAAGAACGTATATACACTCAATGGACATGAGTTTGCGTAAACTCCGGGAAACAGTGAAAGGCAGGGAAGCTGGGCGTGCTGCACGCAGTTCATGGGGTCACATGACTAAACAACAAAAATAACTGAATCACTTTGCTGTACAGCAGAAATGATCACAACGCTGTAAGTCAACTATACTTCAATAAATTATTAAGAAAAAAAAAAAAACCCCAAGGCTTTGAGTATCTGGTATTGGTATCTGCAAATACTGTGAGGACAACTGCGGTTTGAAGCTACCTCTGCAGTTTGGGTACAGATTTCCCATGCTCTGAGCTCAGCTGTACATTTAAAAGGACGTTTGACTTCGAAACCAGTATTTCTGGGTCTTTTTCAGAGGCAACCACTCTGCAGAAGCACCAGTCTGAGGCTCCTTCACAAAACAAATTTACCAGATGGCATCATTCTCTACTCGTCGGCTGTTCAATGAAGACCAAGGATTTTTACTTGGTTTAAAAGTGCAGCTTTGTCTGGCCCCTGCTAGCACAGTCCTCACCATCCCCACCTCCTCTGGTCTTCCCATTCTAGGTAGAGACTAGAAGATATCACCCTCTTCTGTTGTTAAATAGGCTATGCCCTCTTCTGACTCTGGGCCTTTGCATATGCTGCTCACAACACTTTTCCACTCCCCATGTTTCACCATTTTACACCTTCAGCATTTTTTTTACACCTCAAACTCACTCATCACTTCCTCATGGAAGCCATCTAACCATCCTCCAAACAAAGTCTGACAGATTTCAGTTACACTCTCACAAAACTCCTGCATTTCTTTAGGGCACTAACCACAATGCCAGAAAAATTATAGTCAAAGTATAAATTACAATTATTAAGACTATCCACTTATACAATAATATTTTCATGTCTGTCTTCCCCAGTGGATTGTTGGCTCTGAGGGCCCAGCCTGGGTGGGGCATCCCTAGGGCTTGGCTCAGGACAGGCACAGAACAGGAGCTCAGTAAATGTGTGGTGAATGAACAAAACACAAGTGCAGAACCAGGGTGAAAAAACTTGGGGCCCCAATCTCCCAGCCACAGGTCCACTTTCAGTTGGCCGGGTGGGAAGGATCCCTTTCTTGGGACTCACATTTGCAGTAGAGTCGCCAACCGCCCTGCCCCCCAGCTTAGATGGGGAGATAAGAGGAGCTGATCATATCAGTGAGTGTCTTGCGTTTTAATGAGTTTGCCATACAGTGCTCTTCCTCAGCACTTCATCCCGGGAGCTCAGATCTCAGCTCAGGTTGGGAAAAGAGAGTGGGGGAGGGGAATGCATGTGAATGGGACTGAGGGGCTGGGGCTGGGAGAAGAGGGAGCAGTGAGGAGGAGGAAACAGAAGGAGCTAACCCAGAAATCCAAGCAGTTTAGCATCTATAGCATCCACGGAACATAGTGAACAAACAAAGTACACGTGGTTCTTATCTGTAAAGTGGTGTCATACTGCACATAAAGTTCCAGGGCTAGTCTGTACTGGGCCCTCAGTGCCTGCTGGGGGCACTCTCAGCCTGGTGAGACAGGCTGAGGCCTGGAGCTCATACCTGGAGCTCCAGCAGAAGGCATAATCTCGGCCTGGGGGGTGGGAAGGATACACCAATTTGGGCCTGGAGAAGATGCCACCTTGGGCCTGGACAGCTGGAAGGGGGACCTCCTTGGGTCAGGAGGGAGCCTCATCTTGGACCTGATGAAGAAAATAATAGGGGATCCCTGGAGCCCAGAAGTAAGCAGGTAGTTTAAACAGAATGGGAGAAGCAAAAAGCAGCAGAACCAAAACTAAGGGTAGAGGTGGACCCAGGAAACAAGATCAGGCCAAGAGGGTACGCTAAGCCCAAGGAGAAGGAGCCAAGAAGTGGCAGAGCAAGGACCAGAAGGCGGAGGTGGAATCAAGGCCAAGCCTGGGGAGCAGAGACAGCGTCCAGATTAGAGGGACGAAATTCCAGAAGTGAGGCAAGAAGGATAGACAGAGCCAAGGGAGTAAAGGAAGACATCAGGGAATTGACATTCAGCCGGATTCTGGCCTCCCCTAGGGAGAAAGAAGCAGGTCCAGCCCCTGTGAACAGAAATCAAACTGAGGAAGGCAGAGAGAAAGATGAGGCTCTCGAGCTGTTAAGAAGGAGACAGATCCAAGGGCAGATAGGTTCCCGGAGCTGGAGTCAAGTTTCAGACACAAGCTCTGAACCAGGAAGCAAAGGCCAAGCCCAGGGGGAGGAACCAGAGCTACGGTCCAGCGGGGGGACACACACACAGAGCATTATTCAGGGGCGAGGTTATCCCTGAGGGTGACAGCAAAATGAGTGGGTGGCCAAACAAAGCAGAGAGCCAGGTCAAGAGGCCGCAAGGCCTACCCCCAGGGCAGTCAGTNGAGAAGAGGACGACAGAGGATGAGATGGCTGGATGGCATCACTGACTCGATGGACATGAGTCTGAGTGGACTTCAGGAGTTGGTGATGGACAGGGAGGCCTGGTGTGCTGCGATTCATGGGGTCGCAAAGAGTCGGACACGACTGAGCGACTGAACTGAATTGAACTGATGCCCACTTCCTTCATTATTATTCTATCATCATCAGTATGCAAGACATTTTTATTGATGTTTGTTTCCTTCCCAGTTCAGGAGTCCTAACAAGGCTGTTGCTTGTTATCATCCCGACATAGATTCAACAAACTCTTAACTATTAAAGCATGCAAGGTGCCAGGCCTTGCTGTAGGGGCTGGAGATTACTCAGCAAACCGTGCAAAACCCTTGCCTTCTGGAGCTTAGGTTGTAGTGGGGGAAACAGACAAATCAGATAAATGCATCTATACTGTACCTTGGGGAAATGCTATGAGAACGATAACACTTGGGAGAGGGAATGTGCACTGGCCTGTGTCAGGGAGAGGGTTGCAGTGTCCCAGCACCCCATCCATCCTGGCATGCAAACAAGGAACCAAGAGTCTGCAATAACCACCTTTACTCCCTCTCCTCCAGCCATCAGCCAGGCCCAGCCTGTTCCACTATCTAAATACAGTTCCCATCTGTCCCCTCCCTGTTGCAGGGTGGCTTCCCTCCTCTCTACTCCATACCAGCCCCCTTCTTCATCTTCCAGCTTATTTTTACCTGCCACGTCGATACTACGTCGACACCTATTAATCCTTCAGTTCAAGTATCCCTTCCTCAGGGAAGCCCTCAATGGAAGTGGGGGTATCTCTGTTCCGTTTGCACGTTCCTCCTCCCCACACCAACGTATGAACCTGAACTATGATCCTTAGTTACTGCCATCTCCTCTGCCAGGCCTCGTGTTTGCGCTGTGGGTAGGGACCAGGTCTGTGTTGATCACCATAGAGTAGGTCCTCAGAACAGATGTATATATTTTTACATGTATTATTTGTTTGGTTTTGGCTGTGCTCTGTCTTTGTTGGTGCACTTGGGCTTTCTCCAGTTGCGGTGAGCAGGGGCCACTCTAGTTGCGGTGCTTCTCACTGGTGTGTCTTCTCTTGTGGAGCGTGGGCTCTGGAGTGTGCAGGCCCCAGTGTCTGTGGCACGCAGGCTCAGTAGATGCGGTGCATGGGCTTAGCTGCCCCACGGTGTGTGAAACCTTCCAGGACCAGGGCTTGAACCTGTGTCCCCTACACTGAGAGGCGGATTCTTTACCACTGGACCACCAGGGAAATCCCAGTGTGGATCTGTTGAAGAAGTGAGCGCAGCCCCTGTGCCGTGGAGGGTAAGGGTGGGGACTGGGTTCACTCATATTGTGGCCAGTAGTAACGCCCACCAGGCGCCTGCAGGGGCCTCCCCTTCCTGATTTCATTTGATCTGCCTAACAACCCACGGAGGTCAGCATGATGCTCCCCGCTTTGTAGGCGAGGAACAGAGGCTTTGATGGATGGAGTCTTTGCTGTCAAGTGGCGGAGTCAGGAATGTAACTGGGCCTCCCACTCCCAAAACCTGTGCTGTAAACTCTCACCTGTTTCAGCATCTTCCCTGACACTCTTGGGAGGATTTTGATGTGGCCAAGCAAGTGCGGGGGACACGCGGTTACTCAGCTTTGCTCAGCACAGGGTTTTCAGAGCGTGAGTGTGCCCACGACCTTTGGCAATGGTTCTCTGCCTGGCTGCCTCCGCAGCCCCAGTGCTAGGTTCACTGCACCAGGGATTCCGGCAGAGCTGGGCTGGGAGGTGGCCTGGACATTGGGCCTCAGAGCTCCTGGGTGGTTCCCGTGTGCAGCCAGAGTGAGGCCTGCCGTCTCCCCACATTCCTTCAAGCTGCAAACCCTGTTCCTCAGCGGCACATCGTGGGCAGCTGCCTGGTTTTCCCGCAGTCTTTTCTCTTTTGCCCTGGCCCCTCCCTTCTCTGCTCCTTCTTTTTGGTCCAGCAAGTGTCCTGTCTGCCTCTTGGATACTTCTCGTGGCTCCAGCACAGTGCTTTATCTGATTGAGCTCTCAGAACAGCCCTCCAGGGTTGACGTTATTATCCCATTTTACAGGAGAGGGACTGAAGCACCAGACAGGAAGGGCTTTTCCGGGATCAGAGGCAAAATCAGGACTCAGGCATCCGGGTCAGAGCTTGTCTGTGGCAGCCAGCCCCACCAGCCCCAGAGCCCCTTGAGAAAAGCAGTGGTGGCTGGTTCATCTCTGTCCCCGGCGCCAGGCCCCCAGGAGCCACACTCATTGTTTAGGGCTTTTTGATCTCCACATCCTGACTGGTTATTTGTAGCTGTTGAATGGATTCTCCTGGAGGGGTACAGCTTGAGTGGAAGGCTGGCTGGAGGAACAGGAAGGTCTAAGGGCCTTTGTTATCTGAGCAGGAAAAGTTCCGGGAGGAAGAGGCAGGGGAGGAGGAGGAAGAGGCGGCGGCTGTGGTTTGTCCATCTCAGGAGTTTTGACGATAAGGGGAACCTGTAGGCAAAGGAGTGAAGCCTGCGTGGGAATGAGCTGTCCTCTGGAGGCCCAGGAACAGCTGTGTGGGCCTGGCCCTTGTCCATCGAAGCCCAGTGGGCGCTCAGCCAGCACCTTCTCTCAGGAGGGCCTGAGCAGGGGGTGGGGGTGGAGCAGCCATCAGATTCAGTCCTTGTCCTCAGGCCGGAGCCTGGGAAACCACCTGCTTCCTGGAAAAGTGCATGGCATCGGGGTGTGGTGCCCCAGAGGCCACAGAGCCGCAGTGGGGCCTCTGTGAGCCAACGGGGGCTCTGTCCTGAGGGTGGTGGGGGCCGTAGAAGGTTTAAACTGAGGTCGCTGGGCTCAGATTTACTTCTCCGGAGGTCCTCCCTGGCCACGTGGGTGAGATTGGACGGAGACTGGGTGGGGAAGGAAGGGGCAGACAGATGGGGGACTGGGCGAGCTCTCCGAGTGTCAGCGGAGAAGGTGGGATCTGCGGTCGTCCTGGAGACTGCCTGGGTGGATGATGGGGGAGAAGACTAGCGACAGGTTGGGAGGTGTGCTCTCACCTGGTCACTCTCCATACTTCCTTTTTTTAAAGAAAAAAAATTATTTCTTTGGCCACACCGAGTCTTTGCAGCACGCCGGATCTTCAATCTTTCAGTTGCTGCACACGAGATCCTTAGTTGTGGCATGTGGGATCTAGTTCCCTGATCAGGGATCGAACCTGGGTCCCCCTCACTGGGAGCTCGGAGTCTTAGCCACTGGGCCACCAGGAAGTCCCCTCACCATACTCCTTTTGCATCTTCTGGGACCATTGACGCTGGGGAAGCCAGAAGTCATCCCTTCTCCCTGTGCTTAAGGCAGGACATGGGCTGCCCTACGCTGGGCCAGCAGAGTGGCCCCACAGATGGGTGTTGAACCTCACAAATAACTGAGGGACCCGGCACGCAGCCCCCCCACCCAGCAGTCCAGGCCGGCACAGGGGAGGCAGTGTGGTTTCCCGGCTTCGCGTTCCTCCTGCTCGGAGCTCTGTGGCCCTTTCCAGCCTGGACGCCTGAATCTGCCTTTAGCCGAGCACAGCTGAGCACGTTTTCCTCTTTCGCTGAGTCTTCTCCTGTTGTTCCATCTGTGGCGCTCAGAGAAATCGTAGACTTTCTGGGTCTCTTTCCACGTGTCAGCTTTTCTTTTCTTTTTTTTTTTTTT
>SJYA01002430.1:889537-960248 GCA_006410615.1 Neotragus moschatus | reverse complement strand
GTGAGATTGGACGGAGACTGGGTGGGGAAGGAAGGGGCAGACAGATGGGGGACTGGGCGAGCTCTCCGAGTGTCAGCGGAGAAGGTGGGATCTGCGGTCGTCCTGGAGACTGCCTGGGTGGATGATGGGGGAGAAGACTAGCGACAGGTTGGGAGGTGTGCTCTCACCTGGTCACTCTCCATACTTCCTTTTTTTAAAGAAAAAAAATTATTTCTTTGGCCACACCGAGTCTTTGCAGCACGCCGGATCTTCAATCTTTCAGTTGCTGCACACGAGATCCTTAGTTGTGGCATGTGGGATCTAGTTCCCTGATCAGGGATCGAACCTGGGTCCCCCTCACTGGGAGCTCGGAGTCTTAGCCACTGGGCCACCAGGAAGTCCCCTCACCATACTCCTTTTGCATCTTCTGGGACCATTGACGCTGGGGAAGCCAGAAGTCATCCCTTCTCCCTGTGCTTAAGGCAGGACATGGGCTGCCCTATGCTGGGCCAGCAGAGTGGCCCCACAGATGGGTGTTGAACCTCACAAATAACTGAGGGACCCGGCACGCAGCCCCCCCACCCAGCAGTCCAGGCCGGCACAGGGGAGGCAGTGTGGTTTCCCGGCTTCGCGTTCCTCCTGCTCGGAGCTCTGTGGCCCTTTCCAGCCTGGACGCCTGAATCTGCCTTTAGCCGAGCACAGCTGAGCACGTTTTCCTCTTTCGCTGAGTCTTCTCCTGTTGTTCCATCTGTGGCGCTCAGAGAAATCGTAGACTTTCTGGGTCTCTTTCCACGTGTCAGCTTTTCTTTTCTTTTTTTTTTTTTGCCCTTAACAATCTGTGAGGTTTTAGCGACTTTTCAGAGTTCTCTCTTTTTCGGCTCCCTTGCAGAGAGATTCGTTTTGGCCATCACGTTCCTTTTCACGCCTGTTCCTTTGTCGGCTCGTCCCTTCCTCTGAGCGCCCGCGCTGCTCGTGGGTGCCCTTGGTGCCCACACTAAATAAGCCTTCCCTGAGGGGGTCCCCCTGCTCTGTTTCTCCCATCATCTCAGATCCTCTCCGTGGGCTCTCGTGTAGACCGGATGCGCACTGGCTCTGGGCCAGGCTCCAGAGGCTCAGGACCGGGCTCCAGAGGCTCAGGACAGGATGGGAGAGGCCCCTCGCCCATCACGAGCAGTGATGACCCCCTAGTGTCGGGGAGCTTTGGCAGGGCCTGGAGTGTGCCAACCCTGCCGCCTTCCCCTCCCCCAAAGCCCACCCCCTGTCACACTTCCTCCCCCGCCGCCTCTGCACCGCCTCTCCTCCACCCTGCTGGCCTTATGCCCCTCTCCCTCCCACCCCGTCTCTGCAGTGCAGCAGGTATTTAGCTGGCCTCTTTCGAGGGCTGGGACCATGGGGCCAGCAGCAACAGCAGCTGTGCTGCGAGCTGCCGGTCACCCACCCCTGGGAGATTGGGCGCCCCCCTTAACCCTGTCACCAGCTTGTCATCCCCACTAGGCACGGTGTGCGAGCTCTGGAGGGGAGCTAGGAAGTGACTGCAGGATGAATGGGGGAGTCCTGGGAACACAGTGCGCTTGGTCAAAGCGGAGCCCCGTCCGGCCCCCTCCAGGAGTTCCCCTGAGCAGGGAGGTGATACAAGAGTGGCAGAGGCCTGTCGAGGGCCGAGCAGGGAACCAGGTGCTGAGATTCGTCTGCCCACAGAACAGAGCCCCTCCTTCGTGGGCTTTTCCTTCCCTTTCTCCATCCCCAGCTCATCAGCAGGCTGACAGGTGCAGAGGCTGCAAATGACGACAGTACCACTTCCCCAGCCCGACTCGGGGTGCTTGGCTCACACTTATCCACTCCTTGAATCCTCACGAGGGCCCTGGGAAGGCCCTCGTTTTACACGGGAGGACACTGAGGCATAGGGCAGCTGGCCACTGCCCCAGGCCCACAGCTGGTAAGGATCCAGACCCTGGACCCAGCCACCAGGCATATGTTCCCCTCTCTGCCCCTCACACCCGAGCTCAGACCTCGAACACCTTAGTCATTGAGTTAGCCTGCCCGCCCCCCGCACCAGGCCAGCCCTGCCGTGCCGGAGGACACCAGAGAGCACACGCCGGTGTCATGAGCAGGAATCTGTGTCCTTCCCCAGGCCCAGTTCCCACAGGAGGAAGGCGGAATGGCGGGCCAGGGTCTGGGTGTCACGTGGCCCAGCAGAGGAGGGGCCCGTCATGCGGGGCACCTCTGCTCCGGCTCCCCACCTACTCCTGGCACCTCCCCTCAGCCAACGTCAGCCCTTGCCACTTCCCTGGGACATGGACAGCTGGGAGTGTTGCCCTGGTCGCCTGCCCGTCAGCCACCTACATGCAGGACCCGGACCTGCTCAGGTCCGAAGGTGCCTCTGGGCGGTCTGACCTAACCCCTCTGTGCCCCAGTCTCCAGATGTGAAACAACCTACCTGATGGGGCTGTTAAACAAGGGGGTCTGCACAAGGCAGCTGGCACAGCGTAGGCCCAGGTCCCGATTCCTCACTTTGCTCATTCAGCATGTTTCTCACACGCCCCCGGTGTGTGCCCGGCCCCCCTGACGCCGTCTTGGCGTTTCTGCTGCTCAGCTCTCTGGGTCACACAGATCGGCAACATACACAGGCTGGCTCTCCTCCAGCCACGCTCCAGGGCACGTGGACAGACACCAAGTGCGGCCTCCTGCTGCTAGGTCCCCATGCCTCAGTGCCCCCACCGCAGGACCCTGGCCTGGCCCCCCGGGAGGCCACTTGGCCACCCCTACCTCCCCTGAGCCCCTGCGGGTCCCTTCCAGAAGTCTCAGCTCATATTTAAGGCCTCATAATCACAGTTGACGTTTCACCGGCTGATTGTGGCCCCTTCACTGCGGCTCCCTTGCTCGCCATATGAGCCCCAGGGCAAGTCACCTTGAGTTTCTGGGGTGATGGGAGTGCTACCCCACAGGGCGTTTAAAGACGGACGCTGAAAGTACACTCAGGAAGTGATGGGAGTTGCAAGGAAAGACAACGGTGAGGCCAAGCGTGGGCAGGACCCCCATGTTTCCCGGAGTGAGGGCGAGCAGGGCCTGAGGGCCGGTGCGGTCTGTGGAGCCAGCCTGCCACTCAGGAAGCCCTCTATCCTGGGTCTTGTCTCCCTGCACTGGCAGGGACACACAAGCCCCCCTCAGCTGCAACACCGGCTGGTTCCCGGCTGGAGGTGGCCGAGGGCCCCTGAACCTCCCTTCTCTGGCCTTCTAGGGACAGAAGACCAGCCTGTTGGTTCTGGAGGGCATGGGCTTCCGTGTGGGCCAGGCCTTGGGTGAGAGGTGAGAGGCGGGCAGGACCCGCGATGGGGTCCCTTCCTGGGCAAACGGGTGGGGAGGGTGCCTCACTCCACACAGGATCCTGGGCCGGTTTCCTCCCTGTTCTTCACCCCGGGGCTCCCCCAGCCCAGCCCCCACGGTGTCTGCCACTGCCTCCCCAGGCTGCCCCGGGAGACACTAGCCTTCAGGGAAGAGCTGGACATCCTCAAGTTCCTTTGCAAAGACCTGTGGGTGGCCGTGTTCCACAAGCAGATGGACAGCCTCCGCACCAACCACCAGGTGTGTGCCCCCCAGGCAGACAGCAGGCAGAGGCCGGAGCCCCGGGAACCCAGGGAGGGGACCCCGGCTCAGGGCAGTCACAGCAGGCCCAGCCCCACTGGGGGCCTCCCTACAAGCCCCCCCAGGATCGGCCCCTCGCGGCTGGCGGCCGTGCCTCAGCCTGACGCGGCTTGTCTGCACCCAAGCCTCATTCCCATTAGGCGCCCACGCTGGGCCCGGCTGGTGGCCCGATGGCCTGGGCTGTATCTTCTCCCCACCGGGCACCTTGGAAGTCCTGCAGCAGGGGTGGAGGAGGGGAGGACACCAGGCCCTGGTCGGAGGGCCCACGGGTCCTCATGCAGCCCTGAAGGATAGCCCAAGACCGACCACAGCCGTTTTGAGGGAAGGCTCCTTCCGGACCTCAGGGTGGCGGCGCGGGCCCTTGCCTCCCCTCCCTGCCCCAACCAGGAAGGTACAGGCACCACATCGGCTCCCTGGGACCCTTCTCTGTCCCCAGGGGACCTACGTCCTGCAGGACAACAGCTTCCCCCTCCTCGTCCGGATGGCCTCGGGTCTGCAGTACCTGGAGGAAGCACCCAAGGTACTGGGTGTGATTCCAGCCTGGGGCAGAGGCCTCTTCCCAAGCCCAGGACCCTGGGAGAGGGAGGCGGACCCACTCTACCCCCGCTGTGAACCCTCAAGCCCGCGTGGCCCTGGGGTGTTGGCCTCCCCCTGCTCTGCCCACGGTGACCCGTGTCCCCTGGCCCTAGTTCCTGGCCTTCACCTGCGGCCTCCTGCGTGGCACCCTCAGCACCCTGGGCATCAAGAGCCTGGTCACCGCCTCCGTGGCAGCCCTGCCCGCCTGTGAGTTGGGGTGGGGGGGTTCCCATCCCTCGAGTGTGCCAAGGGGCCCCACCTGCTCCCAGGGGCCACAGAGGTGGGGCCGGGCCACCCAGCCCCACTGCAGATGCGAGTCAATGGCCCAGAGAGCTGAAGTCACAGGCCCAGGCTGCACGGCAGGTGCGGCCCATCCACGGCCCTGCCCTCGCTGTCCCCCTAGACTGCCTCCCCTGGCGTGCCAGCCTGGAGAGGAGAGCCGATGACAAGGACCTGGGCTAGTGGTTTCCAACACACTTCCCAGCGTGAGAACCGAGGTGGACATAACAGGAGTCACCTGGGTGTGGTCGGGGGGGTGCTGGGCTGAGGGGCTCCAAAGGCAGCCAGCGTGAGGGGGTGTCCTCCTGACCCTGGGGCCCTGCTGACCCACAGTGCACGCCATCGGACAAGCCGAGGCCCCACCCTTCCCTGGGGGCCGCCTGCGACCAGCCCTCCACACACCCTTCCCTCGGGCGTCTTCCCCTCTGCCAGTCCCCAGGGCCACGCATCACAGGGGACTGGGGCCCGAGCTGGCAGGATCTGAGCCACACGTGGCACTGAAACTGGGCCAGCCTCTCCCCCACAACCTACGTGCCCGACCTGCTGCCTGCCCTTCGTGCCCCCAGCCACCCACACAGCCCTGGGGCACAGGCTGGGGGTGGGGCTAGGGCACCACCATCTCAGGCCTGCGAGGAAATGAGGTCCAGCCAGGGCCACCCAGGCTGAGGGCGCTGGGCCCGGATGAACGGCTCGGAGCGGCTGGGGTGCCACCTCTCCCCTCCGGCCCCAGCCTCGAGCTCAGGCCAGCCCTTCTCTTCCAGGTAAGTTCCAGGTGGTGATCCAGAAACCTTGAGGAGCCCCAGGTCCCACTCCCAGACGAGCTTCATGGCACCCTGGCCCAGAGAAGCCCGCTGCTGCCTGTGCCGGGGGCTGGTGCTGGGGAGACCGGGGTCCCCGTGCTGCAGAGTGTCACAGACGCCCAAGAGATGGGTGTCAGAGGGAGGTGGGGGTGTCCCGGGGGCTGGGTGGTCCCCGTGGCATTCAGGGCCAGTGTGGAGGGGGTCCACATCGCACATGTCCCTCCACAGGGCGGGCGCTCAATAAAGGTTCTGTAGGTGGAACCGGACTCAGAGTGGAAGGTGGGGGCGGGAGTGCTCTAGAGTGCTGGGGGCAGGGGCAAAGTGACTGTGTGTGAAGTACCCCGTGGGGCTTCATCCCCGCCGAGTCCCCTCCTCCCCAGCTTCAGCCCTGTGGCTGGCCACCTCCGGCCCCACATACCTGGCAGGGGAGGGTGGCCCCCAGCATGGGCGGTCTTGCCAGCATGGACAAGTCTGGGGCTGCTCTCTGCTCAGCGAGGCCCAAAGAATGGACCTCTCCCTGGGAGCGGGGCCAGCGGCCCCTGGAGTTGCTGCCAGGTGTGGGCTGGCCTGGGGAGGTCGCCAGGAACAAGGATGGGTGAGTGGGTGGGCCAGACACCCTCCGGTCCCCCAACACACACACACTATCGAATACACGCTTCACGTGCCTGCCGGATGCGAGTCATACTCAGAACAATGGCCCCGCTGACTAGTCTCTGGGCAGTTCAGCCTCCGTGCAGCACCCCACCCCCTGCCACCACCTCCCCTGTTTACATTCATAGCATCTGGGGGCATCACCCTTTTGGACTCTGCCGGGCTCTGCCACTCGCTGCCTGAGGTGGGTAAGTACCCTGGCCTCAGAGCTGTAACCTGAGGCTGAGATCTACCCGAATGGGAGGAGGAGGGGTCCCCTTGCCTATAAGACCCCCCCCCCAGGGGCTGGGGCTCCTCTGCCTCCCTAGCGTCTGGTGCAGACACTGCATGCAGCCCCTTCCCCAGCACACACAGCCGAGCCCCGCAGTCNCCCCGCGCCTCGGTGCCCCACCCCCGCCTCTAAACAGCATCCTTCCCATCCTTAAAATGGGCGCCTCACATTTTAAACCCGCTGCCCCCCACCACCCCACATCATCCCTAGTTTGCTCTCTCGGCCTCTCCCAAATCGGACCATGCCAATTTCATTTTTCCCCCCGAGAGCGTTCCTCCCTCCAACCCCTCATTACATCCCGAACGCCCCAGCCCTGAAACCCCAGTCGCTCGCTGGGTGGCTCACTGCTCCCACCTCCACCTATCATCACTGATTGCGCTGATTTCAAAGGGCGCCAGCCCCCACGTCCCACAGCACAAACCCCCAATACCTAGTTCCCCCCGGTTTTACTCAACCACCCATAAGCTCCCAGCCCACCTCAGCTCAGCACCCCCATTGTCCCGGCCTCTTGGAAATGCCCAGTAGCTCCCAAACACCCCAGATCACCCCCCTTAACACTGCCCAACCTGGGGCCTCGCTGTCTGACCCCCACCCCATCCAGACCTCCCAGTGTTCCTTGGAGGAGCACCTCCACCCCACCTGGGGACCCCAGCATCAGGTAGGGTGCTCATCCAGGGCAGGTCTCAGGGAGCTGACCCGGGGGTAGGCTCTGGCTGCTGGCACCCAAGGCTGCTGGGCACTGAGCCGGGCCCNCCCCCACCCCATCCAGACCTCCCAGTGTTCCTTGGAGGAGCACCTCCACCCCACCTGGGGACCCCAGCATCAGGTAGGGTGCTCATCCAGGGCAGGTCTCAGGGAGCTGACCCGGGGGTAGGCTCTGGCTGCTGGCACCCAAGGCTGCTGGGCACTGAGCCGGGCCCTTCCCGCCCCCTCCCTGAGCAGGCCCCGGGCCACCATGCACCAGCACTGCACCGTCCACTTTGCCAAGGGTGCCCTGCCCCCCCGGATCGCCACCGAGCGCTACTTCTTGGACCCGGAGTTGGGGCACCGAAAAGGTAGGGGTTCAGTTTTGGGGGGTCCTGGCAGCAAGGAGGGGTGGCTGAGGGGGGTGGCCAAGCAGAAAAAGACCGTCAGGCCCCAAGAGAGAAAAATCACCAGCACTCACCATAGAGGTGTCTGCACAGGGGGCCGTGCGGGGCCCTGGGAGGCCCACCTGACCTGCCCCTCCTCCCTCAGCATGGGAAGAATTTCCTCCCCAAGTCACCAGGCCTGGGGGGACTGCCCCCCACCTGGGGGAGCCATGTGGTGGGAGGGAGGGGTCAGAGGGCAAACCCCCTCTGACAATGAGTATATGAAGGCAGTGGGGGTCCAGCCTCTCATGGTGACCACAGGTGCTCCTGTTTGGGGAAGGGAGGGGGTGGTTATCACCCACCAGGGCTGATTCAGCCTCCTTGGGGCCTCCCAGGGCAGCCCCCTTCCCGAGGGCCTCATCTGAGCCAGGTGTGAGGCCCAGCCCCCCTTTCCTAGTCCCCTCCTGTCACTCTGGCCTCTGGACCAAACGGGCCAACTCCCAGTGGAGTATTCTCAGTGCCCGTACCTTGGGACACCCCGAGGACTGGGGAATTGGGGGAGCAGGAACTCCAGGATAGCATCCCCACCCTAGGCTCTGACCTGGCTGAAGCCCAGGCCTCTGCACCTCCTCCGTCCCTCCCACCCCAGCCACGGGAGAGTGCAGGGCGAGGCCACCCCTCCGCCCTCACCCCCTGCTCATCTTCTCTCCGATTTCTCCTGAGCCCCCCTCCACCTGAAGACCCAGCCCGGTTCCTGCCAGTACCCTCACGGCTCAGGGACCCAGGCCCAGTCACCCCCACTTCCTTCCTTCCAGGACGCTGTCATCAGGGGTGCCACGACCCAGAGGCAACTGGCACCCACAGGCCCTGTCGGTCGACCCCCCAGGCATGCCGGCAGCCGGCCTACCACGGCCACCAGGGGGGTCGCGGTGGCTGTCGCCGGGGCCCCCAGCCCCCCACCCAGCAGCAGCAGCAGCAGCAGAGGCGGCAGCCCCAGCCCCCGCCTCCCCAGCCCCCGCAGCAGCGTCTCTGCTCTGTTCATGGGGCCCAGAAGCGGCCACCTGCAACCACCGCTGCCCCCGCGCAGCCGGCCAGCGCCCTCCAGCCGCCCCCCACCTCACTCACTGCGGCCAGTATCCCTGCCACCGGCGGCCCAGCCCTGCCTTCCGCAGCCGGCACCCTCCTGGAGCCCAGCAGGCCCACGGACGCCCGGCCCCTGCCTGCCCCCGCAGCCTGCGGCNCACCGCTGCCCCCGCGCAGCCGGCCAGCGCCCTCCAGCCGCCCCCCACCTCACTCACTGCGGCCAGTATCCCTGCCACCGGCGGCCCAGCCCTGCCTTCCGCAGCCGGCACCCTCCTGGAGCCCAGCAGGCCCACGGACGCCCGGCCCCTGCCTGCCCCCGCAGCCTGCGGCTGCTTCACCTCCTACAGCTCCGGTGCTTGCCCAGCCTCCCCTTCCCAGGCTGTCCCTGCCACCTTGCTTCCCACCTGGGCCTGGGGCCTGCCCTCCTTACCCCTCCGTCTGGGCTCTGTCTGGAGGGCGCTTGTCCCCGACCCTGGGCCTTGGGGCAGCCACCAGCGCTTCACCTGTCAGGAGCTGAGGGTTCCGGGCCAGGCCAGGGCCCTAGCCCCAGCTCTCTCCCTCTGCTGACACCCTTGCTCTGCTTCGTCTCCCCCAGCCCTCCCGACCTGGGGCAGTGGGTGATGAGCACCAGCTTGCTGGCCAGCTCGGGGGTGGGGGAGATGGGTCAAGTGTGTGGCTACAGCCAGAGGTGTGGAGCAGCCTGGGAGATTCGGAGAGCAATGCAACCATGGGAGGGGACTGGCCCTCTGTCAGTGTTGTGATTGACATTGACAAGGGACACCCAGCCACTCACTCACTCATTCATTCATTCTGTGACTAGGTATGGACACCTACAGGAGTGCCAGGCTCTGTTCTGGGAGTGCCCAGGGAGCAGGGTGGACAGATTGCTGCCCTTATGGAGCTCACATTCTATAGGCAGTTGGGGGAGGCTGGTTTAGAGGAAACAACAGGAAAGTTCAAAACAGCTCCACCAGGTGATAACCATGTTGGGGAAAAGATAAAGCAGGGAGGGGAGATGGGGTCTGCAAATTAAGCAGGATCATCAGGCAAGACCCCATTAAGTCGACCAGTTCTCTTGAATCAATGGCAAAGGCATTGAGCCCGAGGGGGCCGGTTCAAGGGGCAACAAGGAGGTGCTTGTGGCTGGATCAGGGGAGGTGAGGAGGAAGGCCAGATAGGTCCGAGAGGGCCGAAGGAGGCCAGACTGTGCGGCCTCGTGGCCACAGTGAGGGGTCAGCCTTCTCATGGGGAGACAGGAGCCATGAGGGCCCAGAGCTGACTCTGGGACGTGACATGAGAATTGACTCCTGGAGTCCAGGCGAGAGGGGCTGGTGGCCTGACCAGGGAGGTGGCCGCAGACGTGGGCACTCACACTGATTTCGAGGGCTGTTTTGAAAATAGAGCGCGGCTGAGCTCCTCTCCAGGTCGGGCACAGCCTCAATAGAGAAAAACTAGAGCTCAGCCTCGTGGTCATGATGCCCATTTCACACACTGGCAAGCAGAGGCTCAGTGAGGTGAGGTCAGGCAGCGACCAGACAGAGCAGGCTCAGGTCCTCCCTGGCTGCCGCCTTAGCTGACTCTGGCTCTAGTCTGCCCCCTGCCCTCCCAGCTGTGCCCCCAGGCCCAGCGCTGGCCCTGGGCGAGGGATGGATAACGCAGTCCAGAGGCCTCTATGAAAGCAGGCGTGTCATCCCCACTGAGCACCGCNGCTCAGGTCCTCCCTGGCTGCCGCCTTAGCTGACTCTGGCTCTAGTCTGCCCCCTGCCCTCCCAGCTGTGCCCCCAGGCCCAGCGCTGGCCCTGGGCGAGGGATGGATAACGCAGTCCAGAGGCCTCTATGAAAGCAGGCGTGTCATCCCCACTGAGCACCGCAAGACTGGCCAGTGCCGCCCCCACTGCAACCCAGCTGTACCCTTCTGGCACCTCAACTCTGGATCCCAGAACTGGCGTTCAGTGGGGGTCCAAAGTGGGAGAGCAGGCCCGCTCTGGAGAGTGGACTGTAGCAACATTGAGCCCCTGTGCAGGGACTCAGGACAGCTGCACCCTGAAGGGCCACTCCCGACCACAACATTGACAGAGGGCCTGGCCTCCACCAGACCCTTTGGTGCCCTCTGACCCAGACGGGCACATCTGGTCCCGGAGGAGGGGGCTGCCTGCAGCCACAGAAACCTCTGCTGGGGGCTTTGGTCTGAGTCGCAGCTGGGAGACGGGGAGGGGCTGCCAGCGGTGCAGGGAGAGGGCAAACATTGTGGAGGGCAGAGGGGAGGAGGGTGGCGCCTGGCCAGCCTCGCTGACTCAGGTTTCCCCTCCCCACCCCCTGGCACCCCCAGATATCTTGACAGAGGATGACGTCTACTGCAGCTGCCTGGCCAAGACTCTCTGCCACGTGCCCGTCCCTGTGACCGTGGGTTTCTATGCCCCCTTTGGCTGCCGCCTGCACATGATGCTGGACAAGATCACAGGTGAGGACTCGCGGGTATTCGGGGGAGAGGGATTAAGGGAAATGGAGACTTGGGTCCCTGCCCCGCCCCAGGCTTCCCCAAGACCTACTTGCCCCCGAGGTCAGTCGACTTCAGGCCAGAGGCCCGTAAGTCAGCATTAAGCAGGTCCCTTCCCATGCCTTTGCCCCCCTCCCCCACCAAATCCACTGCAAGGAACCATATGTATTCTAAAATACATATGGATGCAAGACATCCCTGGTGGTCCAGTGGTTAAGACTGCATGCTGCCACTACAGGGGGTGCACGCTCGATCCCTGGTCAGGGAACTAAGACCTCGCATGCCACACACTGCAGTCCGAAAGTTAAGCAAATAACAACAAAAAATAAAATACACATCTAGCCCTGTCCTTCCCCTGCTCAGAAGTCTCCCATGGCTTCCCAGCACCCTCGGGAGGAAGCCCAGGTTCCTCGCCGAGGCTGCAGGCTCTTGCCGAGTCCCTCCTGGGCTCTGTGCTCCTCAGGCTCATTTCTTCTTCTCAGCCCGGGCCCAGGGCCAGGCACCCATAAGACCCTTGACAGCTAATGTTAACTGAGAACACGAGCAGGTTCAAACCCTGCTGCAGCTCAGCCCCCAGCCCCAATCACTGCCAGAGAAACCGAAGGTGACTCACCCCTGGGGAGCTAAACAAGCCCACATCTTGTTGTCACAGAGCAAAAAACAGGGTCCTAGGAGGAGAAAAGATCTGGCCAAAAGGCAAAAGCAAACAAAGCTTTTGGTTCACTCACTCACCCTCCTGGCAGGAAGGTCCTGCCCCCAACCTCTCACGATCCAGTCCTCCAGACATTCTCCCAGCACCCAAGGGACGCAGGGTGGCCAAAACAACCGGGGCCCTGCCCTTCTTGGGCTCACAGACCAGTGCAAGAGACAGACTTGTCCCCAGACAGGGAGGACCCAGCATGGGCAGGGCTGCAGTGGAGGAGCTCAGGGCCACCTGACCCAGCTTGGGTCTCAGGGAAAGCTTCCTGGAAGAGGTGACAGCTGAGCTGAGAGCTGGAGGAGGGGCAGTAAGCCAGGAAAATGGGAGCCAGGGGGTATCCTTGCGGCCCTGCATTTCCCTTCCTCAGCACCTGGCTGCCCCAACCCATCCTCTCTCCTCTGGGGGCTCTATTTCTGACCCCCCCCATCCCACCTCCGCACCTCGGACCCTCCCCTCTTCAAGCCTGGCTCCAGGCTTCTCCTTCCGGCCTTGTGCACCTGCCCAGTGCTTGGGGATGGCCCCGGGCTCCCTAACATCCAGGCCCCCCGTGCTGGTCTGAGCCGGTTCACACCGCCCCCCTCTCCCCGCCTCGGCGCCCTCGGTCCCCGCAGCGCTGATGCAGCAAGAGGCAGCCCAGCGCGAGGCCGAGGAGCTGGAGCGCGTGCAGTGGCGGCCGCGGCCCGTGCGGGGCTGGGCCTTCCCGAAGCTGCTGTGGTACCTGGTGTTCCTGCAGCCCATCATCACCGAGGTGCACCTGCGGCGCAAGAACGTCAAGTTCCTCTTCATCCGCTTCAGCGCCTGGCAGTACGCCGGCACCGACAAGCTATGGGCTGGCCTGGTGACCACGCTGTGCGAGGGCATCCGCCACCAATACGGCGCTCTGCCCTTTAGCGTGTACTCGGTGCTGGGCACGAAGGCGGCCACGACGCCGGGCTTCCACCAGCGCGAGTGGCAGTGCCGGCACCGCGTGTGCCTGGCGCTGCTGGCGCTGCTGGCCGTGCTCAGCCTGGGCGTGGGGCTGCTTTACCTGTCGGTGGGCGCCCGCTCGCTGAGCCACCGCGCCACCAACAGCAGCCTGCTCCGGGTGTTCGGCGGCGCGGCCACCACGCTGTCGGGCTCCGGGCTGCTCATGGCCGTGTACTCCGTGGGCAAGCATCTGTTTGTGAGCCAGCGCAAGAAGATCGAGCGGCTGGTGTCGCGCGAGAAGTTCGGCAGCCAGCTGGGCTTCATGTGCGAAGTGAAGAAGGAGGTGGAGCTCCTCACCGACTTCCTGTGCTTCCTGGAGATCTACCAGCGGCGCCGGCTGCGCGTCGTGCTCGAGGTCACCGGGCTGGACACGTGCTACCCGGAGCGCGTGGTGGGAGTGCTCAACGCCATCAACACGCTGCTGTCTGACAGCCACGCGCCCTTCATCTTCATCCTGGTGGTGGACCCCAGCATCCTGGCCGCGTGCCTCGAGAGCGCCGGCTCCATGAAGGGCACCGCCGACAACGGCTACCTCTTCCTCAACCGCACCGTCACGCTGCCCTTTTCGGTGCCCATCATGGGCCGCCGCACCAAGCTGCAGTTCCTCCACGACGCCGTGCAGAGCCGCGACGACCTGCTCTATCGCGAGATGACGCGCAAACTGCGACTGCCAGGCGGGGCTGGGGCCAGGGGCGGCGAGGGCACGCAGCTCTTGGAGGTGCAAACGCAGGCGGGGGGCGAGCGCGAGCAGAGCTGCATCGACGCTGAGGCGGCTCGTCGCATCCGCGAAGCGCTCTTCTGCCTGCACGATGAGCGCGACTGCCTCTACGAGTACGTGCCTGACAACGTGGTGTCCATGCGGCGCATCGTCAACACCGTGCCCATCACCGTGCGCCTGCTGCAGCAGCAGCAGGGGGACTTCGGTGGCCCCTCGCCGCGCCAGGCTGTGGCTTGGGTCGTGCTCGCCAACCAGTGGCCGTGCCGCCTCAGCTGGGCCCTGCAGTGCCTGGAGGACCGGCAGCAGGCCGGGGGCGCGCCCGAGGCCCGCGCGCGCCTCTGGGACGTGTTCAGCGACCACAGCCGCGAGCTGCACACCATGACCAAGCCGCTGCAGAATGTGCTTGACCTGGACGGCGACCCTGAGCTTTTCGAGCGCTTTCTGGGCGCCGACTTCCCCTTCACCGTGGCCGAGGCGCAGAGCCTCCTGCGCTGCACCGTCAACCTGGACCACTCCATCCGCCGCCGCATGGGCCTCATCCGGGCTGTCAGCGCACTCAAGCCGCCCAGCCCGCCCAAGTCCCCTGCCCGCGACACCCTCCACGCCGCCAACGGAGCCAGCCACACCCCCAGGGCGGCCCAATCAGGCCACCCTGCAGGGCACGCCCCTGTGCATGCCCACGAAGCCCATCATCCCCCGGACTGGGCTCAGGGGGGCAAGCCCTGACCCATGGCTTGAGCGCCTTTGACTCAGGGGCAATCCAGCCCAGGTGGGCCTTGAATGTAAGACTTCTGGGCACAACACTTGCATCTGCCCAGATGAGAGTGTAGGGGGCCTGGCTGGGCTCAAGACCCGGGGGCCAGTGTCCAGAATGGGGCCTGTGGTGCCCATATTTCCCAGATGAATCTGTGAGCCAGGGAGAGCCCTAAGCCATGGCCACCAGGCAGTGGGACAGTGTGTGTGTCTGAGAGCTGGGCAGAAGGACCCAAGAAGAAATCGGGGTTCAAGTGCAATAAATGAAAATGTGAAAGCCCCCGAATGGTCTTCCTTGATGAGGGCAGGGAAGCTGAGAAGCAGAGACAGCCCTGGCCTCCCCAGCTCACTGAGGACTGGGCACCAGGCCTGTCTTGTCCTGCCAAGTCTACTGCATTCCCAGGGAGTCGGGCAGGCTCAGCTGGCAGCCTGCTCACTGACATCCTGGAGGCGGGAGGGGCTGCGGGGGCGACAGGCACGGCTGCGGAGGCAGGGGCGANGGACTGTAGGCCCCCCAGCCCCCCGGCCCCCCGGCCTGCACCGCACCTAAAGCGTCACAGTGTCTCCTGCCCAGATTCCTGACTGGCTTCCAGGAGCAGCTCTTCGAGCTCCTTTTCGTTCTTGGAGCAGCTCAGTTCTGTGGGGGTCGGGGGAGAAGGGTGGGCAGCCTCCAGTCAGGTGGGAGGACTGGGGGCAGGAGCCCTGCCTGGGTCAGACTCATAAGGGAGCACAGGTCCAGGGGCCACTGAGACCCTCAGACTCCAGTCAGCAGACCTGACATGCCCCACCCCCAAGGGGCTTCCAGGGACCCAAGGGAGTAAGGCGGGGACTGAGAACCCAGTCCCATTCGTCCTGTCAAGGTCCACTTTCTTCAAGGGGAAACTGAGGCACCCCATGGGTGGATGCTCGCCCAGGGTCACACGCAGCACCCAGGGGCCCCGCCGCCCAGCCCCAAGGCGCCTCTCACCGTGTTCCAGGCCACAGCTTCCCACCTTGGCCTCAGGCCCTGGGGGTGGCTCTGGGGACAGTGCCAGGGCAAACTCAGGCTTCAGGCCGTTGGGCAATGGTGGCCCCACCTGGGGCGGCTCCAGTGGTGGCTGGGGCTCAGGCGGCCCAGGGTCCGGAGTGCTGGCGGCCTCAGTGAGCGTTTGGAAAGGTGAGGCTGAGGGGGAGGCTGAGGCGGGTGGGGACGCAGGACCAGGAGGGGTGAGGGCGGCAGGAGGGGCGTGGGGCACAGGGGGTTCTGCCCTCTCGGGTGGACTCTCCACCCGGGTCACCACGAACACTTTGTGGCCCCAGCCCGGGCTGGACACGGAGATGCGCTGCTCGGCGGGGGAGGAGGGGCAGCCTGGGGGGCTCCTGTCCCCAGGGCCCAGGGAGTCCGTGGGGGGCACCAGGGCGGGGCAGGGGGCCTCGGCCCTCTCCCCATCCGCCTCGTCCCCGTCCTCCCCCTCAGAGTCTGAGTCTGAGTCTGAGTCCGGCCTGGGGCTGGGGCCCGGCGCCCCGTTCTCCTGCGCCTCGGTGGCGGGCTCCTCCCGGGGCTCGTCGTCGGGCTGGGGCTCGGTGACGGTGATCTCGGGCATGGAGGCCGACAGCTGCAGCCGCTGCTCCTTCTCCTCCCGCTCCCGCGCCAGCACGAAGTTGCGCTTGCAGCCGTTCTGGATCTCAGCGAGCAGCGCCTTCTGCGTCTCAATGAAGCTCTTCACCTGCAGGCAGAGAAGCGGGCTGGGCTCGGGCTCTGGGTGGCCTGCCCACAGCGGGTCCCCGGCCCGCCCCCCACCTGCCGGCAGGGAAGAGCCCGCTCACCGCCTCCTTCTTGGGCTCATGGTCGAGGTCCAGGCGCAGCAGGGAGTGGTTCACCTTGAGGGCCAATGACAGCGCCATGAGCCCGCCTGTCTTGATCTCGTTCTCCCGAAGGTCCAGTCTCAGGAGGCGGGGGCTCTCGGCGATGAACTCTGCCACTGCCACCGCGCCTGGGAGGGGGACCGCAGGGGCTGGCCATGGGCCCATGCTCGGCTGGCCGCCCCCCGCCCCGGCCCCACCATCCCCTGCGCCCTACCCTCGCACGTGAGCTTGGTGGAAGCGAGGCCGAGGCGCAGCACGCTGCGGTTGCCGATGAGGCCGTTCTTGAGGTTCCGCACGCCCTCGTTCCCGATGGGGTTGTGGCCCAGGTTCAGCGTCTCCAGGCTGTGTGTGTGCGGCTGGAGAGGTTGGCGCACAAGAGCGAGGAAAGGCCCAGGAAACCAGTCAGGAAAGAGGCAGGCTCTCCTTGGCAATGCCCCCAGTCCGAGCACTGGCACCTTCCTGCTTTGGGCCGAATCCTCCAGCTACGCAGAAATCTCTCAAGTGCCAGCTGCCCATCCACTCCTCAGCCCTCCGAGTGTCTAGCCACCCCAAGCCCCAGGCCCACCCTCTGACCTCGCCAGCCTCCTGAGGGCTCTGGGCACAGGCCTGGCTGTGGGTAATTCTTAACCTGGGTCTGAGTCCTTGTACCCTGTGGGCTTGCTTTGAATATCACGTGATGAAGAGATTCAAGACTTACTGAAGACTTCCAGGAATGCTAACTTACTACGCAAAACGCTTTCCCCTGGCACAAGGCACTGTCTTGTACTAGGCTGTGGTGCTGGGTATGGAGAGGCAATGAAGGAAGGGCTGCCCTCCTCAGAGAAAGAGGGAGCAGGAGCTGGAGCAGAAACCAAGCCCAGCGGGATGAGCTGGCACCGAGGAAGAGGAGGAAGAAAGGGGACAGGGGAGGTGCTGGAGGGGCCCCGCTGCCCCCTCCCTCTCCAGCCGACTCACCAGCGTCATGCCCAGGAAAGCCATGCCCGTGTGCGTGAGCTGGTTGTTCCACAGCACCAGGGTCGCCAGCCCCTTCCTCTGCTCCTTAAGGCCCTCGCAGATGTAGGCCAGACCTGGGGAGGCCCGTGGGCAAGTCTTGTCCATGGTCGGGGAGTCTCTCCAAGGGACGCTGGCCAAGAGCTACCTGCGAGTGCTCAGAAAGCCCCGCCCTGGCCTGCCCAGCCCCACAGGCTCTGGCCCTACTACCTGGGACCTGGCACACACAGCTTCCCAATCCCGGGGATCATTTGTCCTCTGGGTAAGTAGATGAAGGACTCCCCCACCTGCCTTAGATCTTCACTCAAATCTCGCCCGTTCACAGGACAGTCCTGGCCAGCCTACCCTCCGCAGATAGCTCTGTCCACCATCGTGGCTTTGCCTATCTTCACGGCATGTCTCACCATCTAACAGACATTGTTAATGTATCTTGGCTTTGCCTCTCCTGGGACAGAGACCTCTGCCTTACTCATAGCTGTGAACCAGAAGCCAATAGGCCCTGAATGTGGTAGGTGCTCAGTAACCATGGTGTCCAGGGCCAGATGACCTGGAAGAAGGCGCTGGACTTGCTGCCCCATTCTGCACCTCCCTCCCCTGGAACCCTGTCCTCACGGAGGCCAAGGGACTCTGCTCGACAGTAAGCCAGGATGAGATAAAATTCCTCCCACTGACAAGGCCCTGTGACTAGTCCCTCTTCACCGCTCACTCACCTTCGGGCTCACTGGGGCTCTTCCCCCCAGATATCTAACATCTAAGCTCTTTCCCAGGCTTTCCTGGTGGTTTAAGCAGTAAAACAATCAACCTGCAATGTAGGAGATGGGGGTTCTATCCCTGGGTCAGGAAGATCCTCTGGAGAAGGGCATGGCCACCCATTCTAGTATTCTTACCTGGAAAATCCCATGGACAGAGGAGCCTGGCCAGCTATAGTCCATGGAGTCATAAAGAGTAGGACATGACTGAAGTGACCGAGCATGCACGCATAAGCTCCTTCCCACCTCAGATCTCTGCACTTGGTATTCTCTGCCTGGATTCTTCCCTAGGCTGTTTAAATGGCTGGCTCCAGCCCAGCCTCCTCATCACCACCCAGAGGTCCCTGCCTGCACACCTTGAACAGCTTCTGGTTGATCCTTTATCCCAGTATCAACCATCTTGTCAATACTGCACCTCGCCCTGAAGGAACAGTTGAGCTGTTCCCTCCTCCCTCATCCCGAGTTGGGGCCAAACCCTGGGGTTCCAACAACCTGGCCCCATCTGCGCCGTCACCACGAGGGGAGGGCTGGGACTGTCCTGGACAACCCTGTGTCAGCAGCATCATGAGCAACTGGCTGGCCACACAGTGGGTGCTGGGGGACTGGAGCAGGGGTCAGCTAGGGACCACATACTCACCTGAGTCTAGCACGTGGTTGTTGCGGAGGTCCAGGATCTGCAGGGAGCAGTTGAACTTGAGCAGGTTGCCGAGCTGGGCCGAGTCCTGCAGGCCGTTGAGCTTGTTGTCAGCGAGGTACAGCTCCCGCAGAGTCATGTTCATCTTCAGGGCCGTGGCTGGGGGAGAGGGGGAGGGGATTGTGACCGGCCAGGCCTGGGGGACCTGGCCAACAGCCCAAGCCCAGCAGCACGCCGCCCTGGGGCCTCACCAAGCAGCATGAGGGGCCGCCCCGACAGGCTGGAGCTCTCCAGATGCAGTACTGCTAGGCTGCTGCGGATGCGCAGGGCGCGCGCCACGAAGGGCGCCGAGTGGTCCAGGAGGGGTGTGTTGCGGGCGTCCAGGTACTGCAGGCAGCTTGTCTGCGAGGCAGGTGCGTGAGGGGCGGGGTCAGGCTGGCCCCGCCCTCTCCACCCTGGGGGCACCACCACCTCACCACATCCCCACAGCCTCATGGGCAGCAGGGCCACCTGGTTGTACAGTGGGGGACACTGGCTGGTGAAGGGAGGGCTGTGGAACCATGCCCTACGAAGAGAGGCTGCGGGCCGGAGGTGCCCACCTTGCGCATCATGTGGGCGGCGGCCTGCCAGCCCCGGGTGCCAATGTGCTTGTTGAAGGAGATGTTGAGGTGTGTGGCCGACTCGTAGTATTCAATCATGTCGAAGAGGGCAGAAGCACCCTGGGCAGAGACAGCGGGGCTCGGCCTCAGGTCGCGGCCGCCCGGGGAAGCCAGGAGGCAGGGGCTGAGGCACTAGACTCCCGAAAGCCATACGCCTCCGCTCAGGCCTGCTTCACCCTTGCTTAGGAAGCCCCCATCCTTGGGGTGAGTCTGTGAGACCGTTTCTCAGAGCTCCATCCGGAGTCTAACCCCACCCCCAACTCTGGGCGTCTGGCCGTCTCCCTGATCTTGCTCCTCAAGAGGTCCTGCCGAGCCTCTGTCCAAGGGGGTTCCTTTTTTCTGCTATGCCCTCCCCCAAGACCTCTAAGGGGCAGGGAGCTCAGGGCGTGGTGATGGGCGGTGGAGGGCTGCTCACATCTTCGTCCAGGTTCGTCTGTTCCAGATCCACGACCTTGAACTGCAGCCTCTTGAAGACCTCTTCCAGGGCCTCGCAGGTCTTGTAGTCAAGCTTCTCACCTGAGACGAGACACAGCGCGGTGTGCGCATGCGCATCTGTGGGCGCATCTCTACGCATGTGCACTCAGGTGTGGGGCGGGGCGCTGGGTGGAAGCACGGGCTCCCGGCCAACCCAGGGAGGAAAGACCCCTGTGCCTCCCCACGGCTCGAGGCACCTGTCTCACCTCCGGGGATGCCCACACCTCTCTCTGGCCCAGCTCTGCCTGCCCTCGGCCACCTCCAGGGAGGCCCCAGCTTTGCCCACCACCCAAGGGCCCTCGGCCCCTTCCAGACACACACCTTTCAGATCCAGACAGTCGATGCGGTGCCCGAGGTCCGTGAACTCCTGGGAAAGCAGAGCGGATGGTGGTCAAGGCAGGAAGCCACTGACCAGGCTGTCAGGTTGTCTGTCCCTAACAGTGGGGCAGCCAGGGCTCTGAAACAAGCAATCCTGGAACATTCTGGAATGACCCGTCCAGAGGGAAGGCACTAACGCAGTGCTTTACCAACATGACCAGGGTGGACCGGCAACCTGCGAGTGACGACTAGGGGAGAGCAGGCCAGAGGCATAGCAAGGCCGTTTGTGTGTGTGTGTGTGTGTGTGTGTGGGTGGGTGTGAGTGTGAGTGTTAGTCGCTCAGTTGTGACCCCATAGACTGCAGCCTGCCAGGCTCCTCTGTCCATGGGGATTTTCCAGGAAAGAACACTGGAGTGGGTTGCCATTCCCTTCTCCAGATGATCTTCCCAACCCAGGGATCGAACCTGAGTCTCCCACACTGCAGGTAGATTCCTTATGGCTGAACCACCAGAGAAGCCCCACAGCAAGGCCTTAGTCGTACAAAAAAACAGAACCTGCCCACGTGTCTACACACCTCTGGACAGTGACTCCTCCATTTATAAAAGCATAAAGTCTAGAGGGTGAAAACCCCAAGCTGCCACCAGGGGGCACTCCTGGGAATGGGACTTGGGCAAGAATTGAGAAACAGCTTGCTTTCTGTATCTGCAGTATTTTAACTTTTTAAAAGAATATACATTATTCTTGTCATTCAGACTTTTAAATTTCATATACATGGCTTTTCCCCTGAGGAAAAGAACTTATTTGGGGAGCGGATGAGTCTTGACGAGTAATTTCCTACTTTATATAATTCTGTACCGTTTAAATATTCATGAAGAGCCTTACCACTTAAAAAAGGATTTTCAAAGACATATTTACAATAGCGATTGGCTGGCCGGCTAGGCTGGGGAAGGGGAGTGTTCTGTGTACCCTCTCTTGCTTGGGGCAGACATCACGGGCCCAGAGGGTGCTGGGGGGCACAGGGAGGGCAGCTTCACTCCAGGGACCACTCCCACCCCCAGTCACCTGGCATACCTGGAGCTGCCTGAGGAGCTTGGGGATCTGTCTGCAGTTCAGCTTCTGGCAAGCCTGCTTGTAGGCGCCAATAATCTCGTCCACGGTCACATTCTGGGCTGTAGGCAGAGAAGACCCAGGCAGGTGACTCTCCACACCCTGGGCCTCATTCACCCATTCCTACCCACTAGCCTCTGCCCCCCCTTCCCCTCTTAACCTCCTTCCAACAACCCCCTGAGTTCAGTCCTGCTGTTGAGGCCCCTTGCTGTGACTGCTACTCTGGGGACGTATCTCCCAGCACCCCCAAACCAAGTTACCCCATCTTCCCACATCTCCCCATAGCTCCCCAAACACCTTCACATAAACATCATACAACTAATATCACGTCATTTTTCTACCCGTCAGCTACTTCCTCCACTAGATTGGGAGCCCCCACAGGGCAGGACTGGGGCTCCTTTGGTTACCCCCAGGGTCTCCACCACCACCCAGCACAGGGCCAGACCCAGAACAGATGTCTGATTTGTGGTTTCCTTTGAATGAGAGAATGAGTCCACACTCCGACCTTATGAGGAAGTTGAGCTCAGAGAGGTGAAGCACTTTGCCCAAGGTCACACAGCTGGTGAGTGGTAGAGCCGGAATTCAGCCCTCAACTCCGATGCCACACGGCCTCTCAGATTCCTCACTCCATAAACTCCCTCAGCACCGAACGGGGCTTCCTGTGCCCCAGGGACACGGCAGCAGTTGGAGTCCCTGATATGGCCCTGGCGCCCCAAGGAGGCAGACAGTGGCTCCCCAAATGAACGAGGGGTGCAGCCCAAACCCAACCTGCACAGGCTTGTCCTTGGGAATCTCGGGGCTTGTTACCACATGGAAGGTAGGGCTAGCCTTTCTGTCTGCACAGATTTGCCTTTTCTGTACATTTCATACAAACGGTGGTAAACAGTATGTGTCCTCTGGCGGCTCGCTTCTTTCTGGAACACAACAGTTTTGAGTTTCGGCCCCTTTGTAGTGCTGCCTAGTAACTGTCCAGGTATGCATTTTGTTTAGCCATTCGCCAGGTGAAAAGACCAGTTTTTGGCTGTCAGAGCCCGGATTTTGCCCAGGGGCAGCCAGGAGTGCCAGAGAAGGCAACGGCATCCCACTCCAGTACTCCTGCCTGGAAAATCCCATGGACAGAGCCTGGCAGGCTGCAGTCCATGAGGTTGCTAAAGAGTGGACATGACTGAGCGGCTTCACTTTCACTTTCATGCACTGGAGAAGGAAATGGCAACCCACTCCAGTGTTCTTGCCTGGAGAATCCCAGGGACAGAGGAGACTGGTAGGAAGCCGTCTACGGGGTCGCACAGAGTTGGACACGACTGAAGCGACTTAGCAGCAGCAGCAGCAGGAAGGAAGGGCTCTGAGCTGGGGAGGCACGGAGTCAGGCCTGGGTGCAGGGAGCCAGCAGCGTGAAGCGGACATGGAGGCTGCAGGGCAGGCAGGGGATGGGCCTGCAGGAGCCCCTGCAGAGCTTCTGGGCAGGCATTTCCAGGGGACACTCCCTCCGGCCTCCACTCTGGCCAGGAGCCCAACACCTGACCCTATCAAACAGCACCGTGACTTCTTGGGGAGGAAACCAAGATCCAGGGAAGGAAAGCTGCCTCCCTGGGGCGAGGCAGAGCGGAGTACCTGCTCCAGAACTCTCTCTGTTGTGTTAGGTAGGGATGCTGGAGGAAAGAAGCCCGTAGAGGCCCCGGGCTCCCCAGGGCTCAGGCTCCATCCTAGACACCTCGCTTCCTTCTTGGGTGGAGTGGGCAGCATGGAGCCTGAGACGAGCTGCTGCAGGTGACCAGCAGCCTTCCCTGTGCCAGCTGCCCCCGCTGCCATGCCATCACATGCCTGGTGGCTCCCAGCTCTGGGGGGGGGGGGGACTGGCACTGGCTTGTCCTCAGGGAGTCCGCCAAGCAGGGGGCCCCTGACCCCTCAGGGGGCCCATGAACTTGAGAAAAACTGCCTCTTTAGTTTCACTAGGTGAACTGTGACCTAATTTAGCATTTCCTTCTTAGTAATGNGGGGGGGGGGGGGGGGGGGGGGACTGGCACTGGCTTGTCCTCAGGGAGTCCGCCAAGCAGGGGGCCCCTGACCCCTCAGGGGGCCCATGAACTTGAGAAAAACTGCCTCTTTAGTTTCACTAGGTGAACTGTGACCTAATTTAGCATTTCCTTCTTAGTAATGTAAGAGGCAAAAAAGAGAGAAAAGAAACACTCTTTAGCAGACCCTAACACTCTGTCATCAATAGAAATGGCAGATGTTTTCATGTCACGTATCAGTTACTGCAGATCCTGAATGCTCATCACTGCTTTGGGAGTCGTCCGAGCTGCTGCTATATCCTGTTATTTCATGTGTCGATGAGGATGAGTATAAATACTATATAATGATTTTAAAGGTATTTAATAAACTGTATTTTAACTGGTACCCTTTATAAATCCCATTTTTCACCTTTAAGATTGCTGCTCCATGGGGCTTTCCAAGTGGCACTAGTGGTAAAGAACCTGCCTACCAATGCAGGAGATTTCTAGAGTCGGGAGTTCGATCCTTTGGTCAGGAAGATCCCCTGGAGGAAGGCATGGCAACCCATTCCAGGATTAAAAAAACAAAAAAGTCACTCCAAGAAAGTGTACACAGGCTTTACCCGATGGCCAAAAGGCAAAAACTGCTCCCTGAGACCCACTCCCTTCAGTAACGGCCCCCAGGCCAAGGTGGGGTTGGTTTGGTCACCTCAGATGGGGATGAAGTAGGGACGGGGTACACATGGGGTGTTAACTAGCAGTTCTCAGTATCCTAGACAGTCTGCAGGAAATATGAGCCCTTAGCAACCTCTCAAATTGCAGTTGGCCCTTTAGGTGTCCAGCTCTAACACCGCTTCCTCCAGGAAGCCCTCCTTGACTCCCTAGGACTTCTGGCTCCTGACGAACCCTGAAAGCCTACCCACTGGGTTGGTCTTTGCTCTGAGGGGCCTCCTGGTGAGTCTGAGGGCCAGAGTCTCTGACCTTCCACCTCCACACCAGCTACAGGTACCATCCAGACACTCCTCCAGCGAGGCGCCCGTGGGGTTTCAATGCCGGTACAGCCTCACACAAGGTCACTGCCAGGGCTGGGGGAGGCAGCACCTGCCGACTCGGGTGCCGTAGGGGAAGTGGAGAGCAGGGGCAGAAGAGACAGGCTCGGAGACCTGGGGCCCAAGGCCCAGAGCAGCTGCAGACAAGAATCACAACTGCGGGCTTCCTTGATGGCTCAGTAGTGAAGAATCTACCTGTCAACGCAGGAGACGTGGGTTCAATCACTGATCTGGGAAGATTCCACATGCTGCGGGGCAACTAAGTCTGTGCGCCACGACTACTGAAGCCCGTGCACCAACAGTCCCTGCTCCACCACACGAGAAGACATAGATGGCAACGAGAGGCCCACGCACCACGACCAGAGCACGCCCGCTTGCCGCGGCCGGAGAAAAGCCCGCACGCAGCAGCGAAGACCCAGCTCAGCCCCAAACAGGCAAATACAATAAAATTACTTTTCAAAAAGAATGATAATTGCATTTTGTCATTTTCCTCTGATGCTGAGACACACATTCCAGGTGGGGGCAGCAGTGGGGTGAAACACAGAGGAACAGAAGCGGGGTTCAGCCTGAAGGCCCCCCAGTCCTGCCTCGCTTTTCTCAACAGCACCGCCAGCCATGTCCCCAGGCCTGGTCGGTCACCAGTGGGCACGTGTGAGTGTCAGGTGGATTGGGAAGGACTTTGAGGTCATTAGTATGTACGGGTATTTCATTCATATATAAGAAGAAGGAACTATTAAAACCAGCATTTTGCATAGATTATCAGTGGAAGAAATGAGAAGAAACAGATTCGAATTGTTTTAATGAACTAATGTTAAAAAAAAAAAAAAAAAACACGGTAAGGAAATGGCAGTACAGGTGGTTCGGAGAAATTACATAGAGCGTTTACACAGCACTTCCGCTGTGCCAGGCTCCACCCAAGCACTTTACAGGCTGGGGGGGCTGGCCCGGGCGGCTGGCTCAGGACCAGCCCCCACACACTTGCTCATCTGTGATGCTGTGACGAAATCATCAAGGCCCCACCTCGGGTCATCCGCCCTCGACTTGTCCAGCCTTAACAGAACCACAAGGCTGCTGTAAGTCAAAGGGCCCAGGCCTCCAGCTGCAGCCAGGTACCTACAGACAAGCAAACGGACCTGGCGAGCTAGGGTGAGGAAAACCGCTCACACGGTGAGGTCATTGGCTGCCCGGGCTGGGCCAGGTTGGGAGGCCCGAGTCAGAGCCCTGACCCCAGGTTCTGAGGGCAAGGCTGCAAAGTGGTGAGGCCCCAGCTCCAGCCTGAAGTCGGGGGGCCTGGGGCCTGGCACTGCCTGGACGCGGCTCACCGGAGACGCGGGGTCTCGCAGCATGGTTGAGCACGGGCTCCGGAGCCAGAGCGCCTGAGGCCAAGTCCTGGCTCCCAACTTAAACCCTGTGACTCTGAGCCAAACGACAGAACGTCTGCACCTCCACCACCCAACCCTGAAAACGGGCCGAGCAGGACTCCTCCCAGGGTGAGTGTGCACTGAGTCACCACAGTGCCCCCTCAGACCAGGGCCAAACTCACGCTCCGGAGTGCTCCTTGAGGCCGCCTGGCCGTCACTGCCCTGTTTTGTCCCCACACTGGAAGGCGGGGACCCAGAAGAGAACAAAGCACCTGTTGAGTGACGGAATGGTTGGTGCGGCGTGTGCGAGGGGGACACGCCTGTGAGTGTGTGTTTCCAGCTCCCATAGCCACCGCTGCCAAGGTCTGATTTGGGCAGGGGCTGGTGTAAGCAGCCGTCAGAGAGGAGGGGTGGTGCGGTGAGGGGCACACCCCCGGGCACCAGGAGTGGAATGCGAAGAGGTCACTGCTTCAGGTAAGAGGACCCATGTTCCGATCCTTGTCCTGTGAGGCTGTGATGACCACAATGACCTCTTTTCCTCTCTGAAAGGAAATCTGGAGAGTCTCAGGAGAGAGGGACATGAGAGCACTCGCCATGGAGCTGCCCAGCGCAGGGCCTGGCTCAGCAGGAGACACAGCTGGAGAAAGGTGACGATGGTGGCCGCAGGCATCACTTAAAGGTGTCGGGCACTTACTCCATCTAAGCCACCATGCTGAGCACTTTCTATGCAGTTTCGTTCTGCCAGCTGCGCGACCTTATGACTCTGGCAGTTACATTTCTACTTTGTAATCAGGGGAAGCAAGCTCAGAAAGGGCAAGTCAACTATCCAAGGTCACAGAGTCAGGAGCGGCCAGGCTAGAATGCACACTCCGACCTGTCCTGCTCTGTAACTGGAACACGGCTCCATTCTCACATGACCTTGACGGGCCCAGGGGGAGGCAGGGGCCGGGGCGAAGGTGTGAGCTGTGGGGAGCGAGGCCCGTGTGCAGCCGGCGCCAGTCTCCCAGGAAGAGGCTGTGGGGCAAACGAGACTGCTCCCCCACCCTTGCCGCACAAAGGGGCACAGAAACCCGATGCCAGGTGTCAGGTGACAGCCGAGAGGGCTCTCTCCTCTGCACACAGGTGCAAAGGCACCCACGAGAGGCAAGGACGGGGTGGGCACCAGGGGGCAGCGGTGGCTCAGGCCATACCCCCGCTAGCCTGGGGCTGTGGTCACCCCAGTGGGCATCAAAACCAGGAAGAAGCAGTGGGGGTGGGAGGGAGTGGGACAAGGGGATGGGGGCTAGTTTTCACTCCTGAGGCTTCAAAAGCAGGTTGCAGACACAGATGAGAGAGACAGAGAGCAGGGGGCAGTGGCCCCAGGGAGCGGAGAGGCAGGACAGGAGGGGGATAGGCCGGGCAGGATCCAGGGCACCAGGAGAGGCGGAGGGGTGGGGATGGGGACCCAGCGGGCCTCAGCGAGCACTCCACTCATTGCACGAGACAGGAGCCACCAGGCTGGTTCAGAGCAGTGTCAGGAGCTATCCGAGGTCTGGGGAGGACTGCATCTGCAGAGACCAGGGCCGGGGAGCGGGGAGCCCCGAGTCCCCTAACAGGGAGGCTGCCAGGACTGGCACTCCGAGCTGAAGAGGGAGGCTGAGGCTACTGGGTGGCCCGGAGCCAGGCCTGGGTTGTATCCGCACGTGGTCCTGATTCCCAGGGCCTGGTCAGCGAACCTGCGGAGCCCATCCTCAGAGAGTCCTGTCACGCCTGTCCTACCTCAGACAGAAGGGCACCATCACCATCACCCTGCCTGACAGAGAGGAAACCAGAGCCTCGCAGCAGCAGGGTCACTGCAGTGACCAGTCCTGCAGGGCACCCAGGCTCTTGTGGTCCACGCCTCAACGTCTGGGGAACACCGTCCTCGCCCACCCAGGCTGCTTGGGCTCACACCTTCAGGGAGCACCAGGCCAGAAGCCCCCGGGCAGGTGGTGTGCCAGGCTCACAGCCCACTCCCACAGTGAGGCTGCCTTGTCCATGTCCCCCACCCGCTTCCCCAGGCAGTCAGCACACGATGCCATCCTCGGGCCCCAGGTGGGACGTCTGCGTTACCTCCATGTCCCACCATCCTCCCCAGAGGTGCCCTGTCCGCAGCCCCCTTTCAGTGACTCGCCAGGGACAGGGGGATGACCCCTGCAGGGCTGTCAGGAAACAAGAGCTCGCATCCCCAGGGGTGGACAAGGGGGCCCCCCGTTTTTGGAGCAGCTACTCTGGAATCCACCAAGGGGAGAGAGCCTCCCGAGAAGAGAGACACAGGATTCAGCAAGGCCAGAAGTCAAGCGAGTCAAGGCTCCGCAGATCCGGAAGACAATAAAATCCCCCTTCAGCCCCTTCGAGTGAGGCTTCTAACCCAGAATTCCCACTTAGACACCATCTTCCTATTCGTCAGCCCACACCTCCCAGGCCCGGGCCTTGCCAAGCTGTGTACTGGCACTGGGAGGACAGGGAGGGCTCGGACAGTGGGGGGGGAGGGGGGCGGTCCGCACCCTCCAGGGGTTCTTATCTGGGGGTAGGAGCACGCAGTCCATCCAGGGAGGCCCTCTGGGGGCACTGTGCATGCTCTGGACTGAGCTGGGACAAGGTGGAGGGGCAAGCTAGTTCTCAGAAGCCCCCTTGAAGACTTGCTCACGGAGCCACTGCCCCTCCGCCAGCAGTGTGCTCCAGCCACACTCAAAACTCCTTTCCCAGAAAGGCCCAGGGCTTCACCTCACCTCGTTCTCTCCCTCCTCAGGCAGGACAGTCTCATTTCAACCCTCAGCTCAGGGGCCCCCTTCTCTGGGGAGCCCTCCATGACCCCCCGCTGGCCAGGCGACTTCCCCTTGGCTCCCCACACATCCCCTGCACTGTCCCTAACAGGGCCAGGTGCAGAGAAGGCACCGTGACAGGGTGGGGAGGGAGAGGCCGACGGCGGCGCAAACGCCAGGCCACTGTCCCAGGCCTTGAAGGCAGATGTTGTGGGGCAGGGGGTCAGCTCTACATGCAGAAGGATACAGAAGAGCCTGGAGGGAGGCGGGCAGGATGCCAGGGCCCAGACTGCCAGAAACGCCCTGTGACCCGCCTTGGGTAGGCATCGTCACCCTGCCTTCCAGGTGAGGCACGCAATGGGAAGTGACCTGCCCAGGGGCGCCTCGTTGAGTTCTCCCCGCCACCCCTCAACGACGGCCTCCGCCAGTCCAGTCCCCAAAGATGGAAACCGAGGTTCGGAATCCTTCCACACTCATTCTCAGAATAAAGAGAAATTCGAATTAAATGCAAGCACGCTGACATATTTTTCTGACAGGCCGACCCCCGCGAGCTGGACAGCGCCTGCTGGGGACCGTGGGAGGCGGGCGTGTGTGTGCCCTTTGCTCCAGCACCTCCACTCCCGGAGACTCATCCAGAGATCCTCGAAAGGTGCGAACTTGCATACCCAACAGGTTACTACCCATGGTGCGGAGCAGAAGAGTGTGCCGGTGAACACCACCTTTCACAGAACAGTGCTCATTGTTAGAAAGCAAGCTAACCCAGAGACGGAGCAGCAAGGGACGGAGCCCAGGAATCGGAGCATGACGGCCTTCCTGGCAGCCTCTGGAGCCTCGCCCTGGGGTGGGGAGCCTCCTTGGGCGGGGGAAGGGGGGGCGCTCCTCTCTGAGCGTTATGTACCATGTACAGGGCCACAGGGAGATGACCTGTGGGAGATGCGCTGGGGGAGATGACCACCGACGACAGAAGGTGGCTGGCTTGAGGCTGAGCACCCCCGCCAATTCAGAAGCAACTTAGAAGAACGTATGGGGGGATGGTGGGTATCTAGGATCTGCTGCAAAATAATGGGGGCGAGGCAGCTTGAAGGTCAAGACTGGCCACATACGGGTCGTTACTGAAACCGCAAAGCGGGTTCCTCATACTCCTACAGTTGCTATGTCGGGAGACGTCCATATTGAAAAGTTAAATGGGGGGCAGAAGGCAGCTGCTCAGAGCTGGTGGTCCACACAGGGCCCCGAGGCAGCACTTGGGATTGGAGGGAAGAAGCTTGAGGGAGGCCAAGGCCAGCCTTTCACGACAACCTTAATCGCACAGTCAGGTCTGGCCCAGCAGGTGATCAGCCAACATGGGTTGCAGGAAGGAAGGGAGGAAATCAAAGGTGGGCCTCAGACCCACACCCGGGGGACAGGGCACCCAGACGGAGGGCTGTCACGGGGAATCTGAGGCACACAATGGTGAAGGGGAGTGACCGAGGGCTCCAGCACTGGCCTGTTGATGGCAGCATCCTTGAGTTCTGCATGGAGCCCACCGATGGCAACAACCTTCACGTGACTGAGCTGATGCCTCACAGCACCCCTGGGAAGGGGAGGTGATCAGGCCCCCACCCTAAGACAAACAAACTCAGGTGCCAAGAGGAGGCGACACCTGAGTGGGCACACAGGACGCGCACTAAGGACCTCCTCTCTCATGGCTGGGCCACGATGGCCTCCAGAGTTGTCCGAAGTCAGCTCCACAGCTCCGCCAGGAGGAAGCGCCCTCGGGTGCCCGTGCCCACGGCGGTTACAACCCCTCAGGCCTTGCCCCCTGCCAGGCCTGGGGCTCCCCTAGGACCCAGCCACAGGGTGGGGGTCAGGAGGTCCAGGGCCAGGCCAGGGGAGTGATAGGGCCCAGACAGAGCAGAGGGGAGCAGCGGCCTTTGCTAGGACGACTTCCACCAGCAGGGGTTTCTAGTAACATGGTTGGCCCCAAAAAAAGCCTCTGCCTGTGACTCCTCGGGAAAAATGAAGGGACATGGTCATGAGTTATTCTTCCAGATGACGAAGCACTGGGCTTCCTCCACCCCTGCCAGCCTTTTGTAGCTCAGAGGGACCGAGATAGTGGAGGTCACACCCAGGCTGGAAGTGCTCTTTCCCAGCAGAGGGTGCCCATGTTGCCACTGGTGATGCCAAGCTCCATCCATCCTGGAGCTGCACCAGCTGCCGCCCCTCACTCCAGCCAGCCTGGTCTCCTGGGCCTTCGCTTGGGCGGGCCCCTGCCTGTCCCTGGCAGAGCCGAGGTGGGGCTGGGGAGACCCCCAGGGGGTGTGTTTGGGTGTGCACCTTCAGAAACATGGTAAGCATGTGTGGGGACACTCCAGCAGGTCCCCCAGGAAAGGAAGCCCTCCACCTCACAGTTTCTGCCCTTCGGAGACAGGTGAGCACATAGTGAGCCATGGTGACCACAGTGAGGAATGGGCCGGCCTCTGGCACTCTGAGTCTCCATGGCCTGTCCCTGCGCTGGGACTGAGGCTGCAACTCCTCACCCCAGATGAGGCCCCTGACTCGATCCTTCAGTGGTCTTACCCCCATCCCCATGCACACACCTCCCCGGCCCAACCTTGCTTGTTTTTGTCTCTAGGTCGGCAACTGCTGTTGCTGCGGCTCAGAGCGCTCCCCTCCCCATACCCCTTTCCTAACCTGTCATCCAGGTCTCAGCTCAAATGTCGCCACTTCTGAAAAGCCTTCTCTGGCCCTAAATCAGTGCCCCTACACCCGTATTCTCCACCACGTCCCTCTGGGGCTTCACAGGATGCACCCCAATTGATATCTGTTTCCTTGTTCGCTCTCTGTCCTACACCAAGGGCTCCGAGTCTAGAGACATCACTGCGGCAAATGAATGACTCGCTCTGTGAATAGCACAAAGTCTCTCTTCCCTTCTCCCCAGAGAGCCACGTGACAGGGGCAGGAAGCCACATCGTGCCCTGAACAGGAGGCCCCTCAGGAGAGGATGGGCCAGGCCTATCTTCTCAGACTCCAGGCCCCTCTCCAGGCCTGCGAAGGGGCCACGATGCCCACAGCTTCCTGGGTGATAAGCATGGTCTTCCCTGTCCCTCCCGGGAGGGANAGAACCTGGCTGCCACAGAACAAGGCCCTGGTCTCTTTCTGGTCGATTTTCCGCTTCTGGAAAATGGAGCCAATCTCTCTCTCTCTCTCTCACACATTCACACACACACACACACAAACACACACGGAGGCTTCTAGCAGCAGTCACTGAGATCACTCGTGTGACGCGTTTGGCAGGAGGCTGGTGCTGGTCGACTGGCCGTCCGGCTGTCAGCGCAGCCCCAAGCTGACACCTGGAGAGCGAGCGGAGTCCCAGGCAAACAAAGGCTCGGCGCTGCCCAGAGGCTCCTCGGGCTCTGCCCGCAGGCCAGCTGTGTCCACCTGTCCCCGGCCACCTGGCTCGGAAATACTGGTCGCACCACTCCTGCCTGCCCAGAGACAAATATTTACCCAGGGCTGGGCACCTGAGGGCACAGGAGTGAAGCCTTGGGGACAGAGGCGGACCCACAGGGCGGCGGGACGAGGAGGAGCCCAGGCTGGCCGCGCAGCTCTAAGCCAGCCCCCCACCTGCAGAGGGGAGACGCTGCTCCACTCCCAGTGGGCCAGCCGAGCCGGACTCCCCCCTCTGCATCTCACCGTCCCCCTTGTCTGTGAAATGGGGCAACGATCCACCTACCCCGAGGGACAGGGTGTGGACAGGGCCGGCTGGCGCACGGACGGTGTCAGCGCTGTGCCCGGCATCGGGCGGGCGCTCTGCCAACACCAGCCACCGCCCCCCTCGTGGTTACTGGTCGACGGCCCCGGGCAGTACCACCACTCCTCCGGGACGCCTGGGGCCTGCCCTGTCCATGTCTGTGAGGCTCACCACAGCCTCCCAGTCCCGCCCTCTTCAAAGGAACGCGCGTGCCAACTCTTAACTCCCACTCCTCAGCGAGGCACGCCTGCCCAACACACCCACTGGCCGAGGAGGCAAGAGTCGCGCGGCAGCTCCTCTCAGCTGCCCAGGGCAGAGGCCGCGGTCCCTCCTTCTGCCAGGGGCCCAAGTTTAACTCCGAGTACTGGATACTGGTCTCCGTTTCTCTCTTTAATCCCACTTGCCTCAAAGGTCAGTGTCTCAGCAGCAATTCAATGGATCCTTCACTCAACACCTGCTCTGTGCTCCACCCCTGGAGGGTGATGCTGGGGACACAGCATTCAAAACACCTCTGATCCTTGCCTCCACAGTGGAGACAGAGTAGTTCCCAGACAGTGATGACCCCGAGGAGGCAGGACTAAGGCGGGAGGGCCCAGGAGTGCACCTAACCTGACCCGGGGATCAGGGAGGGCTTCCTGGAGGAGGGGCTTCCTAACAACAGCGGTCACGTGAGCATGGGGGCTCGCGTCTCATTCACCAGCTCATCCCGGAATATAAAATAACTGTGCCTGGTCCACGGCAGGTGCTCCATCTACTGAAGGAAAGAACGTGGGGGTGGCAGTGAGGAGACCCAGGGGGCTCTGAGTAGGAGCTCGCCAGGTAAGGGAGGGAAGAGCCACTTGAGAGGGCTGTGCGCGATCATGTGCCACTGCACAGCTCCAGCTGCAACCAGCAATTCCACCCCGAGGTCTGCACCCTGGAGAACTTCTTGCTCACATGTACACAAAGTTCACAGCTGCGCCAGTGTGTCAGACCGGAAGCCAGAAACAGCTCAAATGTCCACTGAGGACAATCTAAGGCAGAGCCGTGCAACGGAAGGCCCCGGGAGCATCTCCACGGATGGAAGTGAGAAACGGAACGCTGAGGGGAAAGGAGAGCACCGGGTCTCCACTCACGACACGCCGTCATTCTTATAACATGCAAAAACAAGCAAAACCAAACTCCATATTTTTTCATCATACACACACAGGTGATAAAACTTAAAAAAAAAAAAAAAAAAGGCATGACAACCACAACCTGCAGGGTAGTCGTCATGGGTCTCTCTCCATCCACCCTCCCACCCAGACAAAGCTGAGTTAACGGTAATGTTCTCAGCCCTAAATTGGGAGGTAGGCTCACAGGTCTTTATTATACTACACTTTAACTTACGTGTATGGTACATACATAGTTTAAATGCCGTAAAGAGAACTTAATAACAATAATTTTAAAAGCAGAGGGAAGGAGGGAATTCCCTGGTGGTCCAGGGGTTAGAATTCCACTGCAGGGAGCACAAGTTCAATCCCTGGGCTGCTCTGGTCAGGGAACTAAGATCTCATAAGCTATTCTGTGCAGCCAAAAAATAAAGAAGAGGGAGGGAGAAGTGTGTCCCAGCAAAGGGAAGAGCACGTGCAAAGGCACAGAGGACAGAGAACTGAGGCGCCTCCAGGAACTGAACGTCACTGTCAGGTGAGGCAAGCAGGCAAGGGACCCAACACAGGGCTGGGGGCACTGTGGTACCTGAAAAAGGCCTGCAAAGAACTCAGGCTCCCTGCTTCCCATCGCTCCCACTTACTGATATCCTGGGTAGGCAACGGGCCCAGCTCAGGGAAAGGGACCTCTGAGAAAGCTGAGGGCCATCAGGGGACAACCAGGCTGGCTATTTCAGGCTGCCTGCCTCAGGCTTCTGGTTGGGGCACCAGATGGCCAGCTGGACTCAGAGGCATTGGGGACTTCAGTTTGAAATGTTAAAATCCAATAACTGTGAGCTGTTTACTGGTGTAGTGAAGGCTCCAGGGAGGGCACTGAGTGCCTGGAACTTCTCACTGCCCGGCCTGACTTTCCTCCCCTATGAAAGGGGAGCGCCGCCATGCAGCCTCACGAGGTGTGTCTGGGTGCTAAAGGACATGTTCATTCATTCTTTATCAAAAAACCTGGGCTGGGCGGACAACAGAGCACAAAACAGACCCGGATCCCTGCCCTCGGGGAGTCACTGCTAGGAAGGCAGACAGATAATCACACAAATAAGTGACAAATTATAAGCAAGAACGCACTCAGAAGAAAACACAGGTGATGATCGCTTAGATTGGAGGATGTCACCAGGAAAGGCCTGCGGAGGGAGGAATATTTAGGCTGACACCTAAAAGACGAGTTACGAGGCAGAAACTCATTCATCCCCTCAAACGCTCCTCTTCAGGGGCAGGTGCAGTTCCAAGTGAACACCCCGAGGCAGGGAACGCAGCCTTGGACCATCCCCTCCCAAGTCCCTTCCGATGGAAAAGGCAGACACAAGACAGGAAGTGGATGTCAGCAGACAAATGGTAACCCCACTGAAGTTGGGGAGAGCCTCTCAGGCAGAGGGAGAGCCAGCACAGAGGCCCAGCATGTAGACGCTGGAGGAGCAGGGGTCTAGATTCCTGGGGGTGAGGCAGACTGGATGTGCCCAGGGATGGGGCTTCAGCCATGTTCTGCTTCAGGCACGTGACCTCAGCAAGTGACGGATGGCGCCAAGTCACCAACTAGGGACCGCACCAGCTTCGCCGGGTGGCTCAGCCTGGTGCTCAGCGAACAGCGGCTGCGGGTGTGTTTCCAGGAGAACCTTTTGGGAACCTGCTATCCCCTCTGCCAGGGCCTGGCTGCCACTAACAAGACCCCCCCCCCCCCCGCCATAGCGCCACCAGGGCCCGGGCTAGGGCCACCACCCCTGACCCACCCCGCTCTCCCTGCTGCAGAAAGCCGGCAAAAGAGCAAAGGTCACAGGGACTCTTTTTAAGGAGGCTCCCCCACCTCCAGCTTTCCAGCAAGGCCAATGATAAATGAGGAAAAATATATCTGCACACAATGTAATGTCCAAGAGTGGATATCTGAAATAGAGACACAGGGCTTACAAAACGTCTCCAATCAAAAATGGGCCCAGTGCATGAAGAAGCAACTAACTCAGTAACAAGAAAGAAACAAGTTAACTAGTAGTTCAAGAAGGCTCATTAAAACAAAACACCATCTGGGCACCAAGACACCCAAAAGCAAGTATTATTCATTCAATCTTTAAAAAAAAAAAAAAAATCAAGAGATACAACCAAGTGCTGTCCCTCAAGGCTTCCAGACCTTTGTGAGCACAGACTGTATATGAGACTTCAAAGGTTCCTACCCTCTGACCTGGTAAAACCACCTTCTAAGAATTTCTTCTGAGAAAACTCCCCGTGACAACAGAAAAATTTACGGACAAGGCTGAACGTCGCTGCATTATTCATGCCCCTGAAAACTGGGAAGGGCCTAAATGCTCAGCAACGCGGAATGGCTGGAACAAATTACAACAGCCTGACGGTGGATTTTAATCATGCTTTGTTAAAAAAAAAAATAAAAAAAAAAAAGGAAAAATGAAGTGAAAATGCAGGACATTCAACTGTATGCCCAGGTTCTGCCCAGCTTTATTTTTACGTGCTTGTGGGGCTGTAACTTAGCCACTGAAGAGATGGGAAGGAAGGGCTCTGGCATTTCACGCTGACGACATTCCAGGTGGTGCGCGTCGCTTCTGATAAAGAGTCTTGCATCCAGAATATATATAGAACTCTTACAGCCCAACCAGAAGACAAATGATCCCATTTTAAAACGGGCCAAGGATCTGAACAGACATGTCTCCCAAGAAGACATACAAGTGCTGAGACGCATGTGGAAAGACGCTCAACACCATCAGCCTTCAGGGAAACGCAGATCAGATCAAAACCACAGTGCGATACACAGCGCCCCGCTGCGGAGGAAGGGAGGATGTGGCGCGAGGGAGCGGAAGCCTCGGCTGGTGGAGGGGAGTGCTAAGTGGGGCAGCCGCAGGGGGAAAATGGTCTGGCAGTTGCTCAGAGGGTTAGAGTTGTCAGATGAACGAGTAATCTCACAGAAATCTCAGAAAAATGAAAGCCTGGGTCCGCACAAAAACCTGAATGTGAACATCCACAGCAGCACTATTCATCACGGCCAAAATGTGGAAATAACTCAAATGCACATCAATGGACAAAGAGATGAACCATCCACACGATGGAATGTTATGAGGAATGAAGCACGGCACGACGTGGGTGAGCTCTGTGAACACTGTGCTCGGTGAGAGGAGGCAGACAGAAGAGGCCACGGGGACACGACTACACTTCCAGGAAACGCCCAGAAGCTAACAAGCGGACCAGCGGTGGCCCACGGGGGAGGGGTGCTGGGATTCCCTGCTCAGGGGCTCAGGGTTTCTTGGGGCGGGGAGAGGCGGTCGGGTAATGAAACGTTCTGAAAATGGACTGTGATGACAAATGCAACATTCTGGGAAAAACTGAACTGTATGCTTTACATGGGTGAAATGTATGTGAATTACATCTCAGCAGAGCTTTTCAGTTTCATGCACTGGAGAAGGAAATGGCAACCCACTCCAGTATTCTTGCCTGGAGAACCCCAGGGATGGGTGATCCTGGTGGGCTGCCATCTCTAGGGTCGCACAGAGTCGGACACGACTGAAGCGACTTAGCAGTAGCAGCAGGAGTTTTAAGAAAAAAATTCCAGATGGTAAGCTTAAGAAGTGATTTTCATTTTCTTCTTTCGACTTTCCAAGTCTTTTTTTTTTTTTTTTTTAAACAGTGAACATATCTTATTTGTAAAGTCAGAAAAGGATCAAAGTAAGGGGTTTCTCCCTTAGTAACAACCATCCTGAGCTTCTCAGGTGACTGTACACCCGTTACCCCCAGCTCCCCTCACCGACCCCCAATAAGGGGATGAGGAGAAAGCTGAGCCTCGGGCAGGACTTGCTCGGCTGCCCCGTGGGCTGCAGATGGCATCTCTACTGCCCCAGAGCCCAAACCCTCTCTTTTCATGATAACGTCAGGCAGGGAACCCAGGGGCACAACAAGGCAGGTCTCTCAGCTGCCCTCCTCGAGGACATGTCACTCTGCCCCTCAAAGCAACAGAGGTGGGCGAGCAGCAGCAGGCGCCATACTGGGTGCCAGGCCACCCCATCCGGGCCTGCTGCCTCACTTGTAAAGCCAGGACATAAGCCTCCACCCCGGATAATCCTGATGCGGGAAACAGGGGCGGAGCCTGCGCCAGCCGGGATCCTCACGGCTGGGTGGTCAGTGAGCACAGGCATTTGGACCCAACAGCTGGCGGCCACCCAGCAAGTCAGATGGCCCTGCCCCGCCCCTGAACTCGCTGGCCTGGGGTGTCTGCTCAGGACCAGCCAGGGTCAGACTGCTGTCAGACATGCGGGCTCTGAGCAAGGCTCCACCGGGAGCTCTATCTCCGGCCTCTGCCCACACCAACCCCCTAAATCCATGCTAATGCAACAATACTCACCAAGCACAGGCTCTGTGCTGCTGGACCCAGCAGTGACCAGGACAGCCCAGCCCCGCCCTCCTGAGGCTCACAGTGCAACAGGGAGACAGTGGTACAGCAGGGGAGTCCAGAGAAGCTCCACGCCGCAGACCCCAAGGGCTGAGCCCAGGCCCGGGGGACAGAGGACCCCCAACCCCCATCCCAGGGAACACAGCCCTTTCTAGTCACTGCGATTAAAGTCGGGAGAGCTGCATCGGGAGAGAAGGGGATCACAGGGCAAGGAATGAGGGTGGAGGCCTAAGCTGGTGGCAGGTGGCGGGGGCTGGACCCCCGACAGCCTCCACCCCTCCACACACACGCCTCGTCGCTGGTGGGCAGGGAATCAAGCCACATTACACAAAGGAAGAGAGGCAGGCCAGTTACCACCGCCTGAGCTCTCTTGCCCTGCCCACTACTCCATTCCCTAAATGGTGGGGGTGGCCTATGGACAGAGAGAGGGAAACACATGCGGTGGGAAAGGACCTCGACACCCCCTTGCTGCACAGAAAGGCAGTGCCTTGGCCGAGGACCCACAGCAAGCCCACTGTCAGCCAACCTGCACTCCCGCGGGCTCTGCAGATCTGGCAAGGGGACACCCGCAGCAGACTTGGGGCCCTCCTCCTGTCCTGTCCTGGGCTGCCAGAGGGTGGCCCACCTAGTCCCTGACGCCTGGCACCACCTGCCCTTCCTTCTCTCTGTGCCACATGCTGGGAGCACCAGGGGATATCGGAGCACCCAGCCAAAGCCAACCCTGCCCTCATGATGCTCACAGCCAAGGCCGCAAGAGTACCTTCCGGCCCACAGAGGACCAGATAGCTGACCTTCTGAGGGGAACCAAGTGAGAGGGCCAGGAAAGAAGGGTTTGCTGCTTCCTGAGCACAAGCTAGAGCTGTGACAGCAAGGCAGGCATTCCAGGACAGGATGTGGGCAGCGCCCGGCAGGCTGGAACTGAGAAGAAGCCACCGCATTTGAGCCCAGAGAGGACGGGGGCAAAGGGGGCCCAGCCACGGTCAGTGAAGGTGGCGGGGCCGGCCTCGAGAGCTATGTTAGGGCTCCCGCATGGGGTGTGAAAGGCAGTGGGGGAAGGGGCCTTAAGCCTGATGTGAAGAAACAGGGCTCACTTCCTCGGGAATGGAGAGAGGAGTGAGCAGGGAGGGCAGCCAGGACTCCGTCACCTGGGGCACAGTGGGGAGAGGTGGTGGCAAGGGACGGACGAACAGATGGATGGATGGATGGCAGCGTGGACCAACGATCCAAGTGGCCCTATGAACATCTTCCTTGGCCCCTGGTCCCTTTCGGGCCAACTATTCTGAGGCCCAGTCCTGGGTTAGAGGCCCGAGGCGCCCGGCCTGGGGCGCTCGTCAGCAGGCCTACTGAGCTCCGAGTCCCTGTGCGGCCTGGGGGTGTTCACGCGGAGCCAGAGGGAGCAGATGCGGTCTCTCACGGTGTTCCTGGGTCCAGTGGGGGGAGATAGACCCAAACAAACAATAGTGTGAGGAGGCACCACGGGAACCCAGGAGAGCAGAGCAGCTCTGTCTGGAGACGCCGTGTGCACCAGTGCAGGAATGTAGGGCAGAGGGAGCCGAGGTCTGTGGATCAGACTGAGGGGGCTGGGGGGTGGGGGACAGACGGGGATGGACACCGGCTTGGGAAGGGCTCCCCACTGGCTCAGGGCCGCAGCCTCTGTCCTGTGGTGAGGAGGCTGGGAGGCTTCTGGGGAACAGAGCAGAGGGAACACGGCTCCTCCCTTGACTGTCTGTGTGGCTTTGGCATCCCTGAGCCTCAGCCTTCCCCTTCTGGCTGCTGTGAAGATTAAATGAGTAAATGCACACGAAGGGCTTAGCTCACCCCACCACGGTCGTCACCATCACGGCCATCCTGAAGCCTGACCCTCCGCAGGGCCGCTTCTTTCCCTGGCAGGGACTGGGGGCTTCCATCCCTCGGCAGCCCCTCCCTGCCTCCCCCCACCCGCCCCAGGGCTCTGAGGAACCCAGGGGCTTCAGCTGTGAAGGTGCTGGCTTCGCACAAAGAGGAGGGCTGCACAGAACACCAGCAGCTCCCCCACCACACGGCTGACGGCAGCTGGCAGGAGGCTATGGCTATGGGGAGACGGAGGGGTGGGCGTGAAAGTGGCTCACGAGTCTGACCCCAGCAGGTTCCCACCCACCCAACCGGGGAGGACATCCCAGCTGGGATCTGACAAGGCCTCCGCAGCGTCAGACCACAGGGCTCCCACCCCAGGCCTCTGCTGGAAAGGGAGAGGGCGTCAGGCAAGTCACATGAGGCGAGCGGCTGTCAGCAGACACTTTCAAACCGCCACCCCCACCTGGAGGCAAAGGCTCCAGAGCTGCTACAGAGAGTAAGGAAGAGGGTGAGAATAACTTTACAGAGAGTGCCCACTGGGTACCTGCCCCCACCACGACTCGCCAAGGGGAGGGCTGCCGAGCAGCTCTGGGGACACTCAGGGAAGGCAGACCAAGCCGGGCTCTGCCCTCGTGGAACTGCCTTCCCAGCAGGGAGAAAACAGAAGCGAAGCACGATAGACATCGGTCCTTCCTGGGGGCACCCGGCCTTGGAACTCCCTTCCTGGAAAGAGGGCCCCTTCCACCTGTCCCGCCCTAACTGAAGCACCAGACCCCCACCTCCTTTTGCAGCTCCAGCCCAGAAAGCACCCCTGAGAGGGAGCTGCCCTAACAGAAGCACAGCCCAGCTCAGGGCGGGAGTGATGGGGGCAGCCTGGGAGCGGTGAGGTCAAGGACCTGGCATTCTCACCAGGCCTGCAAGGGCTACGGGATGCCCCTGGCTCCCCACCAAGAGTCAGGAGGCTTTGAAACACCCTCCTCTTGTGCCAAAATGGCTCCACAGAAGCAAACTGTGACACAGAGGTTTCAGGATGTGCCTGCGTTCATGCGGTGGAATTCACAATCAGCCCAGGGTCTCGGGCTGGTCATTCTGCTCTTGGAGAGGAGGGAGCCAGGGCAGGCTCACCAGGACACGGCCTCGTTCAGCTTTAACGAGCCCTTACTGCACACAATAGCTAGTTACTGGTCCAGTCGCCTCCCCAGTTTCTCAGTCCCCACACAAGAGGGAGTACTGAGGCAGAGAAGCCAGGCAACCGCCTCTGGACAGAGGGCAGCAGTGGACTGGCACCAGAGTGCCCCGAAGCCCGAGGCCTGGGCTGCCTCGTGTTGCTACAGCTTCATAGAAACGGGAAAGGGGCCCACTGGGGGCTCCACGGTCTCCTACTGGAAATTGCTGGGCCAGTATTCGAGAGTTCAGAATTTCCTGATCTTGGAAAATCACCACGGATGCCTCCTCTATGATGTCAGACCCCAGATTTTAGAGCTATCTGCATCTGGGAAATGTGGGACCTGGGGACTTTACAGGTGAAGCCAGTTGCTGGGGTGCCATGGGGGAGGCCGTGCAAGCACCCAAGTGCACGACGCCTTCCCCACCACCCCATCACCCCATCCCAGGGCAGGGGGCACGAACTAGGCTTGTGGGGGGTGGAGCTCAGAGACCCATGGGGAGAACACCACAGTGCAAAACCTTCTGGGGAGGGAGAGCTTCAGATAAATCTGGTGATTAAATCAATCAAACAAATGCAAGCTCCTAGCTATCACAGGGCTTCGCAAGGCCGAGAATCTCAGGCTTGCTGCCCCAGCCTTGGTCTCAGCCTCTGCAGGCCACACTCAGAAGGTTCTGCTGAAAACAGTGGGCAGGCCCCTTCTTAAAGCCTTCTGCTGGCTCCCTGCCACCCTCCGGCTAACAGGGCCCACAAGGCCCCACCTGGGTCCCTCCCTGCCTTCCCGAGTCTGGCTTTGGACCCTCCTGCCTCCACCTCCAGACTTCTGACTCCAGGAAGACTGGCTTTTTTCTCCTCCTCGGATGGGCCTCACTGGCTTCGCCTCCAATTCTCTGCACTTCTTCCAACGGCTCCTCACCTGGCTCACTCCAGTGATTTCTTTAGGCCTGAAACGCCCCCTTCCTCCCCAAGAACCCACTGTGCCTTGCCCATCAGCTCTTCCCAGTCAGGGTCCTGGGCACCTTGATTTGATTAGAACTGTTTACCGTGCGGGTCCCTTACTCAACCATGACCTCCTCGGAGGCAGGGCCTGCCTTCTTCCCCGACCCCTAACATCGGCATTCACTAAATGAGAGGCTGCGCTCGCCTTCCCCAGGAAGGGACTAAGTGTGCACCACATCCCGACGCTGGGGGGCACAGGAGGGATTCGGGCCAAGGCTGAGAACAGGGGAGCAGCGAGGCCCTCCCAGGACGCTTGAGCTGCCCAAGAACCACAGAGATCCCCTCCTGAGTGCCACCCGGCCGATTCCTTCACTCAGGCTGCTTCTCGTCCCTGAGCTGCCTGGTGAGGCTGCAATGGTCATCTCCATCTCACAAAGGGTTATGGGTTCAAGACGAGGAAACCACGCAGCAGGCAGAAGCAGATGCAGCCGTGAGCCAAAGCTCACGCAGCCAGGACTCGGGGGCAGAAGGTGCAGGCCCCCCGCACACTGCCTGGCTTTGTGACAGCCTCCAGTGACCTTGCCTCTCTGTGCTCCCAGTACCTCATCTACAAACTGGGAAGAACGGCACCTGCCTCCCGGGTGGCTGGGAGACATAACCGAGACACCCACTCAGCATAGTGGTGGGCGTGTGGGAGTAATGAGCGGTGAGCAGGGTCTCCTGGAGAGCAGGGGCCTCGGCCTGGGCCCCTCCACGCTCCACCGCGGAAGGCCGCCCACCCAAATCCCGTTTCTGCAGTTACCGCAAGTCAGACGCTTCAGTGTGCTCTAAAACAAGTCTGCGAGGCCAGCCCCAGCCACCCTTGAACTGAGGTCTGGAATTGAGCCTTGGGACTGAGCGCTGGGCAGCTGGGCCGAATCAGGGGCCCAGAGCAGGACAGCCAAACCTGGCCGCCTGGGGAGCTTTCTAGAAACACAGAGTCCTGGCCTCCATTTCCACAAGCCGCCCCCGTCACGGCCAGTCCAGTCCAGGGCGTCTGGCTCCACACTTCTTGATACTTTTGGAGCCAAACGCCTGTGAGAGACAGGAGACACCTGGTTCCCAGAAACACGTGCACACACTTTCGGCAGCCCCCTCGGAGGACCAAGTGCCAAGCACCTGAGGCATGAGGCCTGGCACAGGCCCATCAACTCCTCCGAGAGGCTTTCTCCCCAGTGCCTCGGCGGCGTGAGATCTGACGGAAAGCCTCACTCCCCTGCCACTTGCCCACCCTCCTGGGTGCCAGACGCAGGTCACAGGGGTGACCCACAGTCTTCACCCTTCAAGAGGGAAACGTGAGCCCTGGAGGNCCTGCCCCACCAGGTCCATCCCGTCCACTCAGACATCCTGGAGGTCAGGTCAGCAGGACAGGGCTCACAATTTCACAGATGAGGAAACAAACCACCAGCTCAGCGAGAACTGGGGCTGGGCCGGAGCCTCAGCACACTGCAGCCGGGCCCAGGGAGCACACCGCGGTGAGAGGGACCCCAGGTATGGCCTGGCCGCAGCCCTTCTGCATGGCTGCACGTGCCCCTGGCGCTCATTTGGCCATGATCCCCATGTGTCTTTCGAGGGGCTGAGTGGGAATGAGGATGGACAGTGCCTGCTCTCCCATTCTAGAGGGGGGGACCACCAGCACGAAACAAATGTGTATCGTAACAGCCAGCGGCCTTCAGTGCAACGAGGCAGGCAAGCAGGCCCCCAGGCTGGGGGCAGGCGGGGATACCATGTGATATGGGAGCCAGGAAAGGCCCTTCCCAGCGCTGGGCTGGGTTGAGCTTCAGTAGGTGTGAGACCCTCCTGCATCTCTTTTAGATGTCTGGTCTCCAGGAATTCCCCAAAACATGACCTCTGACAGGGCCTGACAGGGCTCCTGTCTTAGGCAGACACCCCCAGAGGCGCCCACCCAGCTGGGCCCCCACCTAGCCCCAGACCCAGCCTCGCCCACCGCAGCCGGAGGCTGTCAGGCCTGGCCAAGCTTTCTTCTCAGGGCAAGGCTCTGCTGACTGGGCTCCAGGCGCTAGGGCCCAATTCCTCCAGTGGCTGCTTGCTCCCAGCCCAGAGGTGCTCCTGCACCTCGGGCCGGCGCAACTTCTCCATCTCTGCAATGGAAGAGCAGCTTCTGAATGACCTCTTCCAATTCCGATGTGCCAATGCCCTCACCCTTGGCCTCGGGGTCATGTCACCAGGGCAAGCCCCAGCGTGACCCCTCCCTCACCCCACAAGGGCCGGAGCTCAAATGACACCCTCTTTGCTTTCCCACGGCTCACAGATCACCTCCAGCAAATCTCCTGCCCCTCCTCCAAGACCTGCCAACCCCTCCCTGAAGCCCCCAGCTGAGACCCTCAATCTCTCAACCGGGCAAGCCCCTTGGCCCAACTTTCCACAGCCTGGCAAGCCTCTGTCTCCTTCAGTCCCAGACCAGCCAACAACTCCACTGTCCTCCCCAGACACAGGGCGACTCACCAGCCAGCACCACCAGGCCTGCCAAATCCCATCGCCCAAACTCACCGACTTTACCAATGAGCCTTCCCCTGCCTGGGAACTCCTTCCCCCGCAGGTCAACCTTAGCCCCTCTCCCTGGCTCAGACAGACCAACTTTCCCCACCCTCCCGTAAAATCAACCCATTTCTCCAGGTCATCACATCTCCACCTCAGACCCACTGATGTTTCTGGAGAGTGAGTGCAGACCAGTCCCGCTGTCCCTCCCAGCCACCATCCTCTCAACTCCTCCCAGCCAGGCACCAACTGACCCTCCTGCTCAACATTCTGCCCCCTCAACCCCCGCCTTCACTGCCTCTTCACGACTGCCCGAGACATAAAAAAAACCCAACCAACAAAAAAAAAAAAAAAAAAACCCAGACTGAATCTGCCTGGATAACAGCAGCTGCTATTTATGTGGCAGGAACTTACAAGGACTATCTTATTTAATTCTCACAACTTCCCCACAGTAGAAATTAGCACCTCCATTTGCAGAGAAAGAAACAGGAGGCTCAGAGAGGAAAAATGGCTTCCCCAAAGCCCAACAGCTGCTAACACACAGCTGTTGCTCTTCTGGGAACCCGCGGGCCAGAAATGTTCCCCTACTCGCACCCCGCCCCCGGCCCGGACTCTCCAACTGCCACGGCCACCACCACGTTCCAGCCCACAGACGGAACATCTTCCCTTCCCCTGGGGCCCGAGCCCACCAACCAACTGGAAGCTTGTGAAGCACGCCCCCCACCCCAACTCCATGAACCAACTCATCCAAGCTAGCCCCTAAAATGACCAGTAGCACCTAACGTCACTCCTAAAATGACCAAACATAACTGCAGCCTCATGAAGGCCCATCCTGGCCAACCACTTTCCACACACAACCTTATTCAGTCCTCTCTGAAACCCCGTGGCATGGCTATTCTCACCCACTTACAGGTGGGAAATCGAGGCTCTGAGGAGTTAAGAACCCAGCCTGAGGTCATGCTTTGGGTAAATGGGACTCAAGACTGAGCTGGAGCCCAGGCTAGCCACCATCCTGCTCTGCCTCTCCAGTTCTTTCCCTCCTGCTCTGAGCTCCCTGGACCGGATGCTATATCTGGGGCCTGTTCCCTCTTCCCTTTCTCAGCCCTAGTCCCCCAAGCCCTCCAACCTAACCTATATTGAGGGCCGAGAGCCCAGGGACTTGGCTGGCTCCCAAGGCCAAGAATTTTAAATTAACCACTGTCTCTTTAACAATAACTGGCTGGGGAATTTCCTGGAGGTCCGGTGGTTAGACTGTGCTTCCACAGCACCGGGCCCAGGGTTTGATCGGTGGTCGTCGGGAAACTAAGATCCCCCATTCCGCACCGTGCAGCCAAAACACAAACAAAACACTAATTGGCCAAGGTGGCGTTCACGGCCGCTCCTCGTGTGTTCAGCTTTCAGTTCCCACGTTTCCTATCCTCACATCAAAGCCATCGCTTTCTCCACTGCCCACAGACCAGCAACATTTCTACCTCTCTCCCCAGGGCCCACAGACCAACTTCTATAGACCAGGGTCCAGCCCGATCCCTCTCGTCTTTGGCTCCATCCCTGCACAAGTCCCAGACCTGTCCAGGACTCAACCCTGCCATCCATCTCTGGAGCCACTTTCCACCTTCCCAGCCCTACAGATAAAACACACTCCTCCAACTGCTCTCCAACACAGAGCTGACCTCTAGAGAACTTATAACCTATGCAGTTGCTCTCTCCTCACCACACCTCGAGCCATCAAACCTCCAGCGCTCTCACCTTCCACCGCCAGCAACTCCAATGCTCTCTCGGGGCAGGCGGGATGGGGCTAGGGGGAACAAAACAAGGACAGCCCTCCCAGAGTCAGGCTCCAAAGTTCCTCTGCTCCTGCACGACTGACAATGTTCTGCTTCCCTTTTTTTAGGGGGTGGGTTGGGTGGGTGGGGGAGTAGGGGAGGAGAGGAAGAGGAGGCACGAGGTGACTTTTCCTCTTAATGCCAAGATCGAACACCTCCCTGAACTATCTCAACCAGCTCCAAACTGACCACCAACTAGCTCCTTTTTCTGGCAACTCTGTTTACCTTGCCTCCCTTTCCCAGTCCCAGGATTGACTGACTCTACCGCCAGACTCCAAGTTTACTCCTTGTCCTCCTTTCAGCCAAGGAAGTTGAGTCACATGACTATCCCAGACCCGAGGCTTGCAGATCGACAACTGTAACCTCTTTCTGTCCCCATGGGTCCATCAAACTCCTCCAACTGCCCTTTCAGCGACAGTGTTGACCCACTCTTCCTCCTCTGACTGTTCTATCCTTCTCTGAGGGAACTATGAACTCAAAGGCTACTGCCCTCCTAATCACACTCCCAAGCCACTAAACTTTCTTTGATTGCTCACCGTCTGAATTCCTCAACCGATCACCATCAGCGTCCCTTGGGGAGGGGAGAGAGGGAGTAGCATGAGCCAGCTAATGTTCACCTTCCCAACCCAACGGCCACTCCCTCTCTAACACCCTCCAAGCTCTAAACGGACGACTGTCTCCTTAAATCATTATTAGGAGCAACTTATTGAGCTCCACCTCGGTACTGGTCGCCGCACCGACTCCCAGGTCCTCAACCAGCCCGCCCCCGCGCTCCAGCCGTGGCTACCGTGTCTCCAGGGGTCTTTGGGCTCCACAGCTCCGGACACGATATCTTCGTCGGAAGGGAACGTAACGCGCTTGGCCGCAGCCTTGAGGCGCCCGTCGGCCGGGGGTGATGCGGGGCCGGGAGACGGGGCCTCGGCGGGGGCCTCCTCGGCTTCGCCGTCCGCTCCCGGCCCGGGCGGCGCCTCCTGCGGCGGGATCTCCATCGCCGCCGCCGCCGCCTCCTCNAGGTCCAATGGTTAGGACTCTGTGCTTCCCCTACAGGGGTCATGGGTTCAACCCCTGGTATGAGAAGTAAGATCCCAGTGTCATGGCAAAATAAATAAATCTGTTGAAAGACTGCTAGTAATGGGGCTAAGTAGAGTGTGTGAAATGGACAGCCAGGCTACAAAGCCCGGGTTAAATGGAGAAAGGGCAAAGTGTCACTCTAAGCCTTAATCCCTTTTCCTGATGGTGCTGCCATGCAGGGTTTGACCCACCCAAAGGCTACGCACCCAGAGGCCAGGCAGTGGGAGGGACCTCTTGTATGTGACCATGTGACCCAATTCAAGTCATTCTCTTCACTGTATACAAGCCAGCCCACCAGAAAAGTCCAAGTCTCCCAAGTCTGGCATCCAGGTCGCACCAGCTGTTCCAGACTAGCCATGGTCCAATCCCCTTATCTTTATCCCAGCTCCTCCCACTTCTTTGACATGTCTTCCCCTTCCCAACCCAGCTCCACAGGATTCAGCCTTTCGATAGCCACCCTTTCACTCCCTAAATCTGGCTCAATCCCTATAGGCTACATTAAAAAGAGAAATAAAACAGGAAGCAAAGTTTCCTGAGATAATTGATTCCTTGGCAGGAGGGAAGCATTGGGGAATATTTCCAGGGTGGCTGAACTTTGCACCCTCTTCAATAGACAATTTCCCATTAGGTAATCTGCTGTCCTTTATTTCCTCCCTCTGTCCCAGATCTTCAGGAACTGGCATGGGGCCCATGTATCTGTAGAGTTGAGAGTTCTGTGAGGTAGAGCATTCTTTTCAATGGGATGTAGAACCCATGGGGTTGCAGAAGTTTACTGACTACACCCTGGATGTCCAGAGATGTCAGAGTTGCTTGGAGCTTTGTGTGAATTTCCAAGGGGGTTCTGAACTCTCTGGGGCCCAGAGGTCCAAGCTCAGGAACATATGGAGGCCTGGGAGACTGTAGCTACGCCCAAGGCAGAAAGATGAACACAATGAAGTCTTTATGGCTTGAAGGTGTATGAGATAATGTCACTACACCGGAGCAGTGCTTCAGCCTGCACGCCTATTGGAGTCTGCAGCTGCGACACGTAGAAATTTGCCACGTCCAGGTCGGTGGCTCCGAAGTGGGCAATCACCTGCACACCCTCGTGCAAAGTGAAGCACACCTGACGCCCCACCATGGCCAGCAGGCTGCGGAGGTAGCGCTCCCGAAGGGAGGCTCGAGCCTGCTGTTCCCGGGATTCCCGAGATTCTGGAGGCTCTGGGACTTCAGGGACTTCCGGTTTCAGGGAGGCTCTGCGTCCATCGGGAGCAAAGCCTCGGTTTGAGCCATCAGGACCCCGGGGGAGCCGGAGGACAGGCACAGGAGTGGCCAGCGGAGTCTGCATTATCCTGGCTGTTGGGTGAAGAAGCAGACCAGGGAGTCATTATGGGAAGTGTGGAGCTACAGGAAGAGGGGGCTGGGGGCACAGGCCTATCTACCCCATCTCCACTTAACCTGTCCAAATCACCACTCCTAAGTTCCCCTTCTAAAATCTGCACCATCCCTCAGCGAGTCACCCCCCTTCACAGGACCTAGAACCCCCATTTACAAGGTCCATGAAAGCAGGGCCTTTGCACTGCTTTTTAAATTTTATTTTTTAAGTTTTTGGCTTGCCATCCAGGGGATCTTGGTTCCTGGACCAGGGATCCAACCCATGGCCTACTGTACTAGAAGTGTGGAGTCGTAATCACTGGACCACCAAGAAATTCCCCGTACTGCTTTTATCCCCAGTCCCTGGCAATAAATATTTGCTAAAAGACCAAGCCGTGACCTCTTTCACAAACAGCCCATCCAATCCATTATTTGTGGAGGAGGGCATGGCAACCCACTCCAGTATTCTTGCCTGGACAATCCCCATGGACAGAGAAGCCTGGGGGGCTACAGTCCATGAGGTCACAAAGAGTCAGACACGACTGAGGGACTAAGCACAGCATATCTTCCAAATAAGTTCCCATTCACACAGGAGTCAGCTCAAAAGGGGGATTTTTTTTTTAAGGGTGAAATTTCTTGAGTCATACTTATTTTAAATAAATAAATGAAATAAAGGGAGAAGAGGGGAAAGTCCTTACCATACGTTTGAGAAGGCCCAGGATATCTGCAAAGTGTTAAAAGTACCTCCTCAGAAGATATTCCTTGTAAAGACTTCAGAGTAACTTTGCAGTGGAGAAACATGGTAGACATCACTCTAATGTTGGCATTAAAATCAACATGTACAGTAATGGGGCAAACAAACATCAAGGGCATCCTGATATGACACACTCGGGACAGGGCACCCCTTCTATGGTGGTCCTGCCAAAAATGGATGACCTCAATCTATTGAGGCAACTCAAACTGAGGGACAGTCTACCAAAAAACAAAAATATCCAGATCATAAAAGACAAATGTTGGGACGAGGCCGCAGGCACTTCCCTAGTTAGGATTAACCAGTGGTTAGGATTTGGTGCTTTCATAAGAGTGTGTGTGTTAGCTGCTCAGTTGTGTCCGACTCTTCACAACTCCATGAACTGTAGCCTACCAGGCTCCTCTGTCCATGGGATTCTCCAGGCAAGAATACTGGAGTGGGCTGCCATTTNCGCAGGCACTTCCCTAGTTAGGATTAACCAGTGGTTAGGATTTGGTGCTTTCATAAGAGTGTGTGTGTTAGCTGCTCAGTTGTGTCCGACTCTTCACAACTCCATGAACTGTAGCCTACCAGGCTCCTCTGTCCATGGGATTCTCCAGGCAAGAATACTGGAGTGGGCTGCCATTTCCTTCTCCAGGGGGATCTTCCTGACCCAGGGATTGAACCCACATCTCTTAGGTCTCCTGTGCTGGCAGGCAGAGTCCTTACCATCTGAGCCACTAAGGAAGTGGCCTGGGTTATCCCGGCTTAAGGAACTCCAACCGGGTTATTCCTGGTTAGAGGCGGCAAACAAAAACAAGAAATGCTCAGGGAGAAAAATATATATTTTAAATTTAAAATATATATATATATATATTCTTGAGAGTCCTTTGGACATCAAGGAAATCCAACCAGTCCACCCTAAAGGAAATCAGCCCTGAATATTCATTGGAAGGACTGATGCTGAAGCTGAAACTCCAGTACTTTGGCCACCTGATGCAAAGAACTGACTTATCTGAAAAAACCCTGACGCTGGGAAAGACTGAGGAGAAAGGGACAACAGAGGATGAGATGGTTGGATGATANAGTCCACCCTAAAGGAAATCAGCCCTGAATATTCATTGGAAGGACTGATGCTGAAGCTGAAACTCCAGTACTTTGGCCACCTGATGCAAAGAACTGACTTATCTGAAAAAACCCTGACGCTGGGAAAGACTGAGGAGAAAGGGACAACAGAGGATGAGATGGTTGGATGATACCACCGACTCAATGGACGTGAGTTTGAGTCAACTCTGGGAGTTGGTGATGGACAGGAAGGCCTGGCGTGCTGCAGTCCATGGGGTCACAAGGAGTCTGACTGATTCACAACCTAATAGTTTTCACTGTGTCCAACAGCTCGGTCTAAGCCACTGTCATTTCCTGCATGGACTATTGAAGTCAGCTCCTCACTGGACTCTGGATTCCACCTTCACCCGCTGCCAGTCTGTCCTCACACACAGCCAGAGGGACCCCACTAATACCTAGGTCAGATCACATCCCTCTTCAGCTCAGAGCCCTCCCCTGGCTGCCGTCTTGCTCAAAGTAGTCAAAGTCAAAGTCCTCACCACAGCCCTCAAGGCCCTGCGTGCTCCGGATCCCACCTGTGCCCTGGCCTCATGGCCCTGCTTACTCTCTCCACCCGGCTGCACTGGTCTCCCTGCTCGTCTCAGGCATGCCTGGCGTGGCCTCTTCGTGGGCCCTGGTACTGGGGTTCCCTCTGCCTGTACTGCCTTCTCCCCATTCCCAGAGCAGCCTGTCATCAAGATCTCCCCTTCAGCCCCTTCATCTGAGTTGGCTTCCTCATTCTTCAGAGCATGCCCCTCTCTTACACGTGATGTTGTCTATTTATTGGTCTGCTTATGGTCTTTTTCCCTGCGAGATGGCTGCCTCCCCACAGGCAGCGACCTTGCTTTTTCCCCTCTGCGTAGCCCCAGGCCTGGAACATGGGGTGGCATACAGACCAGACTCCTTAAATACCGTGTCTGCTGGAATAAACGGAATGGAAATTGAGCTTTCAGGCCCGCTTAGGTGGGTGACCTCAAGCAACAGACGTTTCCTTCTCCACTATGTGGAGAAACGGCACCAACGGCCACCTCCGCTTGGTATCAGGATTCAGCAGGCCCGTGCAATCGGCTCAGCACCCACACACTAGGTTCTCCCTAGTGTCATTCAAGTTACACTTGAATAACAACTGTATGAGTATTGGTACTGCTCTGTGACCTAGGGGGAGTTACTTAATCAATCTGTGCCTCAGTTTCCCCAGCTATAAAATAGACTGACAAGAAGACCAACCTGACAGGGTTGCCACGGGGACTAAATGACCTAACAAATGTGAAAGTTTAGCACTTGCCTGTAACATATTACATGCTACTACGCTGAGGTCGGGTTTCTTTTTTTTTTCAAGTATAGTTGTTGTGCTAGTTTCAGGCATACAGCAAAGCAATTCGGTTATATGTGTATATATAAAAATATATATACAATTCAGTTATATATATATATATAATTCAGTTATATAAATATGTAATATATCTATATATATATATTTTGCCCTTTAGTTGTTAAGTCATGTCCAACTCTTTGTAGCCGTATAGACTGTAGCCCACCAGGTTTCTCTGTCCATGGGATTTCCCAGGCAAGAATACAGCAGTGGGTTGCCATTTCCTCTACGGTATCTTCCCTACCCAGGGATCAAACTCATGTCTCCTACATTGGCAGACAGACTCTTTATCACTCAGCCACTAGGGAAAACTATATACATATATATATGTGTGTATATATACTGCCCTGATGCTGACTGCATGTAAGGAGATGCTGGCATTATGGGCAGGAGAGAGGACCTAAGTTTCAAGCAGTGCACCCCTCCCCCTGCTTCAGTCCCCTCCTCTCTAAAGTGATTCACTGAAGTGACTGACACGAATCAGGTACCCAGTGTCCCATCCCAGGGACACTCACCATACAGAGATGACTGGGATTGTCTTTTTTCTTGTGAGGCTCTTCCTGTCTCGGCAGCTCAACTTTCAGCTCCTTGCAAGAAAGGATCCTGCAGAGAAATGAATCAATGTTTCTCAACTTCAGCTCTAAGTCTGATCTCACACCTCCTCTGCTCAGAGCCCTCCTATGGCTCCCACTCCATCTGGCCCAAAGCAAAAGTCCTCACTCCAAGGCCCTATCACCTCTCTGATCTCATCGCCTTCCCTTCTACCCTGTGGTCACTGTAGTCAGTCCCTGAAAATGACACGCACATTCCTGCCCGGGGCCTTTGCACATGCTATTCTTACTGCTTGGAACCTTCTCCCATACATGAGACATATATATTTCCAGACACATGGCTTGCCTTCCTCCCTTACTTCACTCAGGTCACACAGTCCTCCTTACAGGGAAGAAAATAATAGCCCTTTCACCGTGCAGTATCATTTTTTCTTCACAGCACTATCATCTCCTGACAATATGCATTTACTTGTCTGCCTACGTGCCATCTGCTCTGCCACAGAACGTATGCCTTTGGGAGAAGGGACATGTCCGATTACATCACAAGGGCTGGCAACCAGGGGTCACTCAATAAATATTTGTGGAAGGATTCACTCCTTCTATTACCCAAGCGCTTGCTCTGTGCCTGACCCACACTGAGTGGTGCTGGAGACCCAGCTGGGAACCAGCTGGGAACCAGCTGGGAACCAGCTGCCCTACCGTCCAGTGGATGACACACACTAGGGCTCCAGACAGTGACACCAAGAGTAGGCAGGGCTGGAATGAAGGAGCCTGGGGGCCTCATGACCCCAGAGGGGACGTCTGGCCCTGCCTGGGGGCGGTAAGAGGTGGTTTCCAGGAAGGGGCCCGGGAAAGAAGGCTCTGATAAGCTTACATTGGAGCAAAGACCAGAAAGGAATGAGGAATTGAGCCATGAGGAGATATGGAGGGGAAAGCATTCCGGTTCGAGGGGACAGCAAACTCAAAACCCATAGAAGGGTGACTGGGTGACAGTAAGGAGACCAGTGTGCAGGAGGTGGGGACGGGGGCCTTGAGGACTGGGATATCTCTGAGTAGAGAAGGAGCAGGGTCTGACTCATAGGATCCCTCTGCCCGCTGCACAAAGAACAGACTGTGAGGGGCAAGGGGAGAAGCAGGGAGCCCAGTGAAGAAGCCACCTCACTGGGGAAGGTAGAAGATGACATTATCTGGGCAGTGAAGCAGGGCGGGGAGAAATGATCGGATTAGGCTATCTGTTGAGGATTGAGAGCCCTCACTATTTGCTAACACACTGGGCAGAGCCAGGGAAGACTCCCAGGTCTTCACCTGATCGGCAAGAACACAGTGAACAATGAATTAATGGGACTGCTACATGTTCATTATCTCACCACAGATGGCTGTGAAAGAGATTAGGGGATATGTACATTTTCTAATTTATCTGACCACTGCATTCCCAGTTTAGTCCAGGGTCACCAGCCCCCGGGGCTTTCTCCCAGCACTTGTAGGTTAACACTTGAGTGTTTTAGGAGAAACACTCCCCTCTAGGGCGATGGGAAATATGCAAGTTGCCGAAGAGTTCTATTAAATTCCTTAGTAAAACTAAATTAAACATGGGCCAACATAGGCCATGTTTTTGCTACTATGGAAAAAAAAAAAANGATCTACCAGTCTGCGAGGTGTGGAGGTCCAGGAGGTCCATTTTACAGAAGAAGAAATTGAGGCTTCTCTAGTCTGCTTCAAGGCACATGGGACTTGGCACTCCCACCCCGTACACGTGCGCACTCCTACCCCTCCCCTCCATTCTGAACCCTACCTTCCCTTTGAAACCTTGAGATCAAGCTTTCAGCAGCCACACACCAGGAAAAAGCCTTGCAGAGCAGCACCTGGGAGAGACCAAAGGCAGTCATTTTGCCCAGCAGGACACCCCATAACTGTCTTACAATGGAAAACCGAGGCCTTGAAAGGCAGAATGTCTGTCCTGAGTTGGAAACGCACTGCTCTGGGCTCAGAATTCATTCTTCCCCACGGTTTCACTAAGGGAGGGGTCTTGTGGACCTCGGCTTACCACTGGATCCCCAAGACCCAGTGCCTGGTACAGAGACCCTCTGCAGATATATTTTGAAAAAAATGCATATAAAAGGAGCTCAATACACAATCTGTTAACTGAACTATGAACCATTAAGAGCTCTGTTCCTGAACAAGATGGATTTGGCTCCGTCCATCTCAGAACCTACATTCTAGCGAGATTGAGAGAGATCTGATAGGTTATTACATGAACAAATACACCAACAAGTTCCTTCAAGGCTTGACAAGGATGCAAAAGGAATAAAATAAGGAGAATAAGATAGAGGGTAGCAGGTTGGGGGAGCGTCTTTACGTGGGCCGTCATAGGAGGTGGCACATGGGAGGAGGTCACAGATGGGAAACCTGAAGCCCAGGAGGGAACTGGGGACAGATGGAGGTCATGGAGTGTAAATTGTAGGGCCTTCTGCAGGGTGGGGCTCTCTTAGATCCTGTGGTCAGGGAGGTCCTCTGGTCTTTGGAGGACGATTGAGCTGAGACCTGAATAACAATATGAAGGAGCCCTCAGGCTTGCAGCGGGACTCCAGGAGATTAGCATGTGAAATTCTCTCAGTGTTGGGCTGAGGCCATAGCCGGCAGGCCAGAGCCAACTGACCCTGGCCCTGACCTCTGGGGGGTGAGGGGGCTTGTGTTAGGGAGAGGGTAGATGGGAGAGTCAACAAACAGCTCTAGATGGTGATGTGGTCGGTGCCAGGAAGAAAAGAAAACTTGCAAGGTTGGAGGGTGGGGCAGGGTGTTGATGCCACTTCAAATAGCGATCAGAGAGCAGCTTTGACAAGGGAAGTTGGAGAGGCCCCAGCGGAAGGAGGCTATTGGTTGGCTATTTGGTGTTAATGGCGAGTCCAGGTCTAGAAGCAGAGTCAGTGTATGTGATCATGACCCTCCAGGGCTCCAAACCCTCCAAACCCTTTTGAGGCTTCCGTCTCAAAAAACCTGAAGACTTTAAAATGGTCAAAAGATGTCCCTGGAGCTGACCTTGTTTTCTCACAGAACTCTGTCAATACAGANGTCCAGGTCTAGAAGCAGAGTCAGTGTATGTGATCATGACCCTCCAGGGCTCCAAACCCTCCAAACCCTTTTGAGGCTTCCGTCTCAAAAAACCTGAAGACTTTAAAATGGTCAAAAGATGTCCCTGGAGCTGACCTTGTTTTCTCACAGAACTCTGTCAATACAGAACTTAATTTACAGAACCCCTCGAATACACAGGCCTGGCATGGGGAGAAAACTGAGGTCCCAACCCCACCCCAGGAATCCTGTCCCTGTATAACCCTTCCTAGCTCTGCACCGCCCCCCTCCATGGCACTTGTCGTGGACAGCACTTCATTAGTTATTCTTGTTGAGACTCTTGTCTTTCTGAACGAATAACCTGCAAGAGGCCAGGGTTATTGTCTGTTTTTCTACCCTGCTGCATCTTAGTGCTTAGTCCAGAACCTGGCACATAGTAGGCGCTTAACCCTTGTTTGCGTAAGGAATTTTTATTGTAATGCATTCAGTGGAATAGGTCAGATTACTATCAGGCGCCTAGCTAGAAACTTGGCCCCTACCATTTTCTCGCTTGGGGGTGTGAGTGGGCACCTTGTGCCTCAGTTTCCACCAGCCCGGAAACGGGGTCAGGAATAGCTGTTTCTGTGCGTGGTCGTGGGAACTCGTTATCTTTAAGATATTCAATCGTTCAGCCAAACGCAGGGGTCACGGTCCTGATTGAGTTTGGCTGAGGGTGGGGCAGTCCTCTCCCGGCAGGCCCCGCCTCGGTGGGCGGAGCCACGGGCAGGGCCAGCACATGTAAGAGTTCGCTGCGGGTCGCCGCAGTCACTCACCTGGGCGCCTCGGTCGGAGCGCGCACGCCTCGCGTGTCCTCCGCTCGCCAGTCCGCCTGCCCGCGACCCATGTCCCGCCGCAAGGCCGGCTGCATGCCTCGCCGAATAGAACCCGCGCCCGCCGCCAACTCAGACGACGAGATGGAGATGCGAGACCTCGTCATCGACGTGAAGCCCGAGCCGGACTCGCGGCCCTTGCAGGTCCCGGGGTTAGGGCCCTTCACCCCTAAGGAAGTGCCCGCGCCAGAGCGGTTCGAGAGCGAACCCCGCCACTGCGCCGGCCCCGTGCCCGCCGGCGGCCTCATCCACGCTCTCGGCCTGAGCAACCAGTGGGCGCCGTGGATGCCGCGGTCCCTGAGCCCTCACGGTGAGCGCCCCCTACCCCAGCCCCGGGCCAACCTCCCTCCCTTCTTTCTCTGGTAGGACCTCCTCGGGGCACCGACCCGCGTCCGCCTCCCCCGCAGATCCTGGCCCCTGCCTTAATTTCCTGGCCAGGTCCTGGCCTCCAACTTGCCTTTTGACCTTCGGGTTTCCCCTCTCCCTCTGAACCCCCAGGCCCCATCCTGGCCCCACCCCACGCTCACCACCCGCTTCCTCCCTGCAGACCGCCAGCCGTGGACCGACAAACATCCAGATCTGTTGACCTGCGGCCGCTGCCTGCAGACCTTCCCGTTGGAGGCCATCACTGCTTTCATGGACCACAAGAAGCTGGGCTGTCAGCTCTTCAGAGGCCCCAGCCCCTGTCAAGGCTCAGGTGAGTAGATCCTGGATGCAGTCACCAGTCTCAAGTTCAAAGGCCCGGCTTCCTGTGGGAGAGGGGCTGAGCTGGACAGGCGGGGCAGTGAGCACTACTTCCCCTTTCTGGCTCCCCACCGGGTGCAGCCTAGGCGTGGCCAGGGCCTGCCCTGTCCTAGGGCTGAGACTGGTGGTGGTGAGGGGGGTAGGTGGGGGCGGGGCTGGGCAGGGGAGGAGGGCCACCCACAGGGTGTGGCCAGCCCCAGAAGACTGGTCTGGGGATTTGCCATACACACACCCCCAATCTGGTTTCACTTCTCCTTCCCCTTGGCCAGAAATAACTGGCCAGGTGGCTGGACCAGTGTGGCAGTAGGGGGGACCTCTGGGGAGGGCAGCGGCCTGGGGGAGGGGAGGCGAGGCCAGCTGGACTGGGGGTGTTGTCACCCCCTTCCATTTATTTATCACTTCTCATCGAGGTGCTGGGCATTTGCTTGGAGTTGGGGAAGGGGCTTCTGGCCTCCCTCCCTGATGGAATCTCCCAGCCTTGCATGCCGGTTTTCAGCCAGGTCCTGGGTGTCTGGATACCTGGGCTCCCGGCCGTGGGTAGGAATTAAAACCCTTAACTTGGTACTAGACGTCTGGTGAGCTGAGCTTTTGGTCAGCATCGATTGTGAAGCTCATACACAGCTCTGGATTTCTAGCCCCTGTGCCATGTGCCCCTGGGATTTGTGAGAAATAGAATTATATTCAGGGCTGGGCCAGTGAGAGGGGGAGGGGGGATTTTGATTGCAGCAGGGAGGCTGGCCCGGTGGGCAAGGGTGGGGCTGTGATGGGATCATGGGAACAAAACACTCCAATTTGCTTGGGCTTGGGAGAATTGTAGACACCGGCTTCCCAGGTGGCTCAGTGATAAAGAATCCGCCTGCCAAGGAGATGTGGTTAGATTGATCCCTAGGTCCAGAAGATCCTCTGGAGAGAGGAATGGCTACTCACTCTACTATTCTTGCCTGGGAAATCCCAGGGACAGAGGAGCCTAGTGGGTTATAGTCCGTGTGGTCGCAAAGACTTAGTGACTAAACAACAGTTAATGCTTATAGAGGTCTTGATAGACCAGAACTCTCAGCTATTCTCCATCTGAGGTCACAGCAAGTCTAAAAGGGAAAGGACCCTTAGAATCTCCATATTCTAGCAAATGAGGAAACTGAGGCTCAGAGATGTGTATTTCTTCCCCAAGGTCACACAGCTATGGGGCAGGGGAACCAACTGGAAGTCAGGACAGGCTGCCCCTGTCCAATCCCCACCTGGGCTCTTGACCTGTGCATCGGGAAAGCTGCCCCCATCCAAAACATAAAGGCAAAGGGATCTGGAAGTACATTACTAATTATACCTGAGGGTCAAAAGAAAACGTTAGTGACTGCTAAGCCTTCTCCCCATTTAAACCTTGGCACCCTTGTCTCTAAGGCAGGAAAAGGGGATCATGGGTGGAACCCAAGTATTTGGAGCCTGGTAGAGACATCCAGTTATCAAGAGCTGTTTTTACGAGTAAACCAATCATTTTTCCTAAAAAAATTTTCCTCTCTCTCCCACTCCGTGGATTTCTAGATTGAAACCCCTTCCTAACTGTGTGACCTTGGGGAAAGGTCTCTTTGCCTCAGTTTTCCCATCTGGAAAATGAAAGTCTTCTTTCCTAAGGAAAGTTTTAAGAGGGAGCTGCAGTGGCAGGTGCCCAGCAGGCCTAATTAGGTCAGCCCTTCATGACCCCAATATAAGCTAGCACTCCTCTATCCATCCCTCTCTTTTAACCTTTTCTTGAAGACTTTTCAAACACAGAGGGAGTCCCCAGGGACTCATGTACTGCCCTGTTCTCTGCACACCTTCCCCCTGGGAGGCCAGGGGGCCTGGCCTCTTCTGCTGCCTCTCAGCCGCTGGACCAGAGCCTCTCCCACCTCATGTCCAGCTGGCAGCTGTGAACTGCAACTGCTCCGACTTGCCAGTCACACTGCTTCCTGGCCCTTCTTCCCTCTGCAGAACGCGAGGACCTGAAGGCCTTGAACTGCCTCCGCTGTGGCAGACAGTTCACAGGAGCCTGGAAACTGCTGCGCCACGCCCAGTGGGACCACGGACTATCCATCTACCAGACGGAACCCGAGTCCCCGGAGGCCCCGCTTCTGGGCCTGGCTGAGGTGGCCGTGGCCGTGTCGGCCGTGTCGTCGGTGGTGGGGCCCGAAGCGGAGGTCAAGGGTTCCCGGGTGGGGCCTGCCCGGCGGAGCCCCACCTGCCCCGTGTGNCTACCAGACGGAACCCGAGTCCCCGGAGGCCCCGCTTCTGGGCCTGGCTGAGGTGGCCGTGGCCGTGTCGGCCGTGTCGTCGGTGGTGGGGCCCGAAGCGGAGGTCAAGGGTTCCCGGGTGGGGCCTGCCCGGCGGAGCCCCACCTGCCCCGTGTGTAAGAAGACCCTCAGCTCCTTCAGCAACCTCAAGGTGCACATGCGCTCGCACACAGGCGAGCGGCCCTACGCCTGCGACCAGTGTCCCTACGCCTGCGCCCAGAGCAGCAAGCTCAACCGCCACAAGAAGACCCACCGGCAGCTGCAGCCACAGAGCCCCTGCCTGGCCGACACTGGCCAGGAGCAGGCCTCCACCGCCCCTCCTGAGCCTGCCGCCCATGCCGCAGCCCCCGCCAGCGTCCTCCCGTGCAGAGGAGGAGAGGGGGCCGGGGCCGCCGCCACGGCTGGGGTCCAGGAACCTGGGGCTCCTGGCGGCGGGGCTCAGGCGGGCCCTGGTGGGGACGGCTGGGGCCCTGACACTAAGGAGCAGAGGACGGACCCGGAGAAGAACCAGAAGATGTCACCCAAGAAGCCGCTGAAGCTGGCGGCCAAGAACCGGGGGCCGGGGCCTGGGGGCAGCTGCGAGTTCTGCGGGAAGCACTTCACCAACAGCAGCAATCTGACGGTGCACCGGCGCTCGCACACAGGCGAGCGGCCCTATGCCTGCGAGCTCTGCTCCTACGCCTGCGCCCAGAGCAGCAAGCTCAACCGCCACCGCCGCATGCATGGCCTGGGGCCCGGAGGGCCCCGCTTCGCGTGCCCCCACTGCTGTGTGCCCTTCGGCCTGCGGGCCACCCTGGACAAGCACCTGCGGCAGAAGCACCCCGAGATGGCGGGGGACGCCTGAGCAAAGGGATGCCCCCCTGCCGTCCAGGGCACCACGGTTACCCACTTTTGTGACCTCTTTTCCTTCCCCCCAGCCCATGAGTAAAGCTTGCCCGCAGCTACACGTGTTTGGACTCTGGTTTTCTTGGGGTGTCTGAGCTGGGGCGGGAGGCTTCCCTCCTTGGGGTGGACAGCTGGACAGACCGGTTTGGAACGACAGGGTGAGGGTAGAGGCTGGCCCCCAGCGCCCGGGGCACCGCAGGACTGGCACAGAAAGCTGTGCTCCCGGTTCCTGGTGTGGGCGAGGCCAGGGCAGGGGCCGAGGCGAGGGCGGGGAGAGGCCTGGACCTGTCACCAGAGGCCCCTGGGCAAAGTCCTGGCCCATCCTCCACAGGCGGGGTGCTCAGCCTTTTCCCACCACATGGCACCCGGGCCCTGAGTATGGCAGGAGCAGTAGTTCTGATTACCAAGGAGCCATGCTCCAGTGCCCAGATGTGGGCAGGACTCCCCACCAGGTCACACTGGCACCTGTTCCCTGAAGCCACCAAGCACCTTCCCCTGCCAGCCTCGGTTGGTGGGCACCAGGGTTTGGGGGCCCTGCACTGACCACACAGACAAAAACAGGAGACCAGGGGAAGGGAATTAAATAATGTGTGACTTTATTAGAGATAAAACCAGCAGCATCACAGCTCGAGCCCTTGTCCCCCCACCTCATCTCTGCCCACACTTCTGCCTAATGTCGGTAGTGGGGGCTTCGGGATCTGGACCTCGACCGTCTAGAGGGAGAAGCAGGGAGAGAGGCCCCGTGAGGGTTTGGGCAGGAAGCAGGGAGCCCAGCCTTGTGGGCAGGTGCACACACAGCCACCCACATGGGACCACTGGGGCTTCAGTGACGCAGAAGTTGGCTGCGTGCAGCATGAGGCCAGGCCCTGGGCAGCTCTGATGGCTGCAGGGGGGCCAGGGCGAGGATGAGGGAAGGGCTGGGACCTCCCACCAGAAGNCAGGTGCACACACAGCCACCCACATGGGACCACTGGGGCTTCAGTGACGCAGAAGTTGGCTGCGTGCAGCATGAGGCCAGGCCCTGGGCAGCTCTGATGGCTGCAGGGGGGCCAGGGCGAGGATGAGGGAAGGGCTGGGACCTCCCACCAGAAGACAACAGTGACTGCCCAGGGAACAGGGCCTGCCTGCTCACCTTCGAGAAGAGCTGTATTCTCGACCTGGAAAGAAGGGGCACAGGAGTGCAGGTGAGAAGAGCAGGACACTGCCTGCCCCTCGCCCACACCCATGCGCTACGAAGCTCTTCCAACTCTTACAGTTCCCTGGGGACTGAAGCGCTGTGTGTCGTGTGTACAGCTTAAATGTTTTAGTTTATTGAAGGCTGATGTGGAAGGTGTACCATGGCTTTCTGTAACCCAGTTTTGACATCTCTTCTCTTTTTAATGTCCCAGAGCCTCCAGCCCAGCTCTCCTGACCCAGCGACCAGAGAGGCACTGGCTGTAGAGGGGGAGGGCCAATGGGGCACACTCACTGTCGAGGGCGAGGGCCACCGGGGCACACTCACTGTCGAGGGCGAGGGCCACCAGGGGCACACTCACTGTAGAGGGGGAGGGTGACCAGGGCACACTCACTGTAGAGGACGAGGGCCACCAGGGGCACACTCACTGTACAGGGGGAGGGCCACTGGGGCACACTCACTGTAGAGGGCGAGGACCACCAGGGGCACACTCACTGTAGAGGGCGAGGGCCTCCAGGGGCACACTCACTGTAGAGGGGGAGGGTGACCAGGGCACACTCACTGTAGCGGGGGGAGGGCGAGCGGCTCTGCCGGCTGTACTGGCGTTCCCACTCCTCTCTCTCCTTCTCTCGGCGCTCCCGTTCCCTGCAAGGAGAGGCGAGCCAGGGTAAGAGGTGAGAATACTGAACTCGAAGGCCAGCTGGGTCGCCTGTCAGGTCGAGTGGAAAAGTGAGCCAAGGGGCAGGTCCTGCTTCTCGCCCCACCTGGAAACAAGAGTACTGAGCTGAGAGGGGACAACGGCCAGCAGCTGAATCCCAGTCTACCACCCGATAAAAGGTTTGCTGAGGGCTGGCTCGTTTCCGTCATGCTCCAGGCGCAGCCTCTGAACAAAGGGACTTACACGCTAAGTGCTTATCTGGCCTTTGTCAGAATGACCAGGATTTGCTTTGCTATTCCAAGGGCTGCATTTATTGAGTGCCACCCCTAGGGCTACATTTACTGAGTGCTGTAGTGCCTGCCCCTGATCACACAAAATCCTGCCCACAAGCCTATGAGATGGGCCAGCTCATTTCATCCCCATTTAACAGATGAGCACACTGAGGCTCAGACAGGAGAAAGGCCCACAGCTAGCGGGCAGCAGAGGTGAGGTAGGATCAGAAGCCGGGCCTGACTGACTAGAATGCCGAGTCCCTACGCACTATGCTCCCCACCTCCTGCCGCACCCATGTGATGGGTGTGTAATAAACAACCAACCAGTATCAGTAGCTCCAGCCATCAAGCCTCCCCACATGCCAGGCACCACATATCAGGAGCCTTACAGCGGGATTCCAGAGGTGGCTGCCTTATTACATCTATCTCACATGATGAATCCTGGCTTAGAGAGGTTAAGGTACTTGTCCAAGGACCCACAGCAAATACAGGGTAGAAAGAGAAATAAGTGACATGTAACATAGCTCTCAACTGACTGACTCCCCTCCTTGCCAACACCAAGCACTTTACCCTCCGGTTCTGCTCATGGGCCCCACACAGGCTGAAGCTCTAAAGGCACTAATTCCTCAGTTACCCTGTGCACTTGGCACCAAGGACTGTTCAGAGTCTGGACGAGCACCCAGCCCAGGGCCACAGAGTCAGAGAGAAGCGGAACTTGGATTAAACCCCAAGTTTGTCTGAACCAGGCTCTGGGCCACTCAGCTCCGCAGAAGAGTCAGGCGAGGAGAGGAGCAGAAAGGAAGGGGAGCGAAGCCCAGGCTCCCAGCGTGGGGCTGGCCTGCATCCAGCCCTCAGCATTTATGAGCACCAGGGTTCTGGGGGCAGAGCACACAGCAGAAGCCTGGCAGCCAGACCCGACTTCTCAGTGGGGACGCCAACAAGAGTGAGTAAGGACACAGACAGGACACTAGGATGCCGGGAAGACGAGCGCTATGAAGGGGGGCGCTGGAAGACGGTGCTTTTGGGGGTGCTACTCCACACAGGACAATAAGGAAGGCCCCGAGAGCAGCCTTGGGGAACAGTGGGTGGGTATCTGGGAGAGAGAAGGAAAGGCGACCCCAGCTGGAGGCTGGCGGAGCTGCGAGGCGGGAAGGACACGAAGGTCTGGAGAAGGCTTTGATTGTTCTCCACCCGGAGGGCCTGGTCAGAGCTCTGGGTCGGGCTGGTGGTGGGGAACACAGGACCACCTGCAGGCAGGCTGGGGGGAGTCTTACTTCATGCGGATCTTGCGGGCCATGGCGCGCAGCTCATCTTCCCGCTCCTGCAGCAGAGGCAGTGGTGAGGGTGGGGCCAGGCTGCGCCCCACGTGGGCCCCGCACCCTCCCAGCCCCATACCTGGCGCTCGTGCTCCTGCTGGATCATCTTCTCCTGCGCCGCCTTCTTATCCGCCTTGACTGTGGGGAGAGGGCACAGGGGATGAGGAGGTGGAGGCTGAGCTCAAAGAGGCCCTGGACCTGGCGGCCACAGGGCAGGTACACACCTGCTCCTCCCCAAGGCCTCCTGTCAGGAGAGAGCAGGGCCTTCCCTGGCCAGATGGGGAGGAGGAGGAGCAGGGGAGAACTGGAGGGGCGGGGCCAGGACGTACACTGCCTGTTGAGTGCCTTCTGCATCCTCAGCTTAAGCTTCTCCTGCGGCGTCAACTTGGGCTGGGGAAGGGGGAGAAGAGGCAGGAGAGCGGGTGGGTATCCCGGAGCTCCCACAACCCACCTCATCCAAAGCCTGGGACTGGCGGGGGCAGGAGCGGAGGATGGGCAGGCTGCGAAGACCAGCCACGAGGTTCTGGGAGCCCCAGTGGACAGCGGAAGGGGGGAGCGGGGCATGGATCTTAATCCCTGGGGCTGGATCTCCCGGCCCACCCGGGCCCCCCTGCAGGCCCACCGGGCCCAGCTCTCGGGCACTGCTGCTGGCGGGAATTAGACGGGCGAGTTCCAAATTCTTACTGACTTTGGCAGCTCCTGTCTCTTTACCAGCGGCAGGTTCGGTCCTGGGAGGAAGAAAAAGCAGCTGCCACCTCCAATCCCACATGGCCTCAGCACTGCCCTCTAACCAGACAGCAAAGGCCGTGTGCCCCAAACACCCCCAGGCGGAAACCACGTGCTTTCTGGATGCTGCAGGGCAGGGCTGTGCCTCCTCTGACCCCTCGCTCAAGGCAAGGCTGAGACTCCTCAGCAGCCCCACCCCCGCCAAGGGCAGACCCCCCAGGGCAGGACCAAGTTTCTTCTGAAACACAACAGTGGGGCGCCCCCCCTCCATCCCCCAGCCCTAGCCCCGCTCACTTTTTCAGCTTCTCGCCCACAGCAGGGGACGCTGCCAGCCTGTTCAGCTTCTCCCTCGGAGGTGACGGTGAGTGACTCTGGCTGTGGCTGCGGCTACGGCTGCGGCTCAGGCTGCGGCTGCGGCTCAGGCTGGGGCTGCGGCTGCGAGTTAGGCTGCGACTTCGGGACGGGCTGAGGGACCAGCTGCTACGGCTGCTGCTATGGTGCCGGGGGCCCCGGCCGCCCCGCCGGTACCGGTCCCCGGAACGGGAGCGGCTCCTGGGGGCGCCGCAGAGCAGGAGGGAGGCCATGAGACTCTGGGGACCACCCCCTGAGCGCTGCCCCAACCCTGGCACTGAATCTAGGTGACTCCACGAGGCCCTGTGGTCTCTGTCTCTAAGTTCTTCCCGCTGCTTTCCTCAGACATCCTCCCTGGCCTCCCCAGTCTCTAAACAGAGACGGTCCTTGACACACTGGCCTAGAACAGCTCTTCATGTCTCACTAGACACCTGTGTGCCCACTTCCCTGCGAGGTGATCTCTGGGAGGGCAGGACTTGCCTGGTGATCCCCCTTGGATGCTCACCTCCTCACCTTGCCAGGATTAGGGTCTCGCCACAAGTGGGGACGACCCCTCAATTCTCCCCACTTGCCTGCGACACAGACCCACAGAATCCAGTCTGGGAATATGTAAGCCCCATCCTCTCTCTGCTCAAGACGTGTGGGCTCCTCAGCAAGGGCCCCTCCTCAGGGTGACCAGGCCCCCCTCTGACCCTGAGCCTGTCTCCTGCCATCGCCCTGGGGCAGGCTCCAGGCAATAATCTGGACGCCAAACCAATATCACACACTGACTCTGGGGGGGGACTGTCCCGGGTTTTGTCAGCAATATCGAGAAAACAAGAGCTGTCCTTTAAACATCCAACTCAGTTTCTCTGGAAAAATCAGAAAACTGGGCACGCCACACCCGCCACTGAGTGGCCTACAACCCCAGCAGAGGGGAAGTGTGCTCCCAGGTCACCAGGCCCATGAGGTGCCTCGATTTTACCTGCCAGACCTCGTGGGTAGCTGACACTGAGATCCCCACAACAATAACACAGGTAATAACGCTGTTGACAAAAGAGCACTCATCAAGTGCTAGGCTCTGGAACAAGCACTGAAGTAGAATTTGTCACAACTCTGCACTCAGTGGAGGAGACGTTATGATTCTATTTCTTCTACAGATGAAGAGGCCCCAACAGCTCAGCAGTAGGGCCAGACTCCTCACCCGGCCGAGTGCTCTGAAGTCCCACTCTCACCCAGCAGGTCGTGCTGTCCCTCCATGGGCAGCCCTGACCCCCGGGAAACGACAGGAGGGATGCTCCTGTCTCCCAGGACAGTATTCCTGCCCCACCTGCAGTGCTTACATCACACCCCGCCCTCCCCTCAGGGCACCCTGGTCATACGAGGCCCTCGCTGTAAACACCCAGGGAGCCCCTGGAACAAGCACAGTCCAGTCTCCCGCCCACTGGCACCACATCTGGGATGACCACCATCCCATCAACCCCATGGCTTCCTCACAGAGCCTGGTCTCACCCAGATGGACCCCCTGCTCCACGCACCTGCTTCTGCGCCGGGGTCCATAACCGCCGCGCCGGGCTGGCGAGCGGGAGTAGCGGTGTCCGTCTCGGGAGCCCCCACCTGAGTGCCGCCGGCCACGGCTGCGGGAGCGAGAATAGCGCCGGGAGCGGGACCGGGAGCGCGACCAGGACCGGGAGCGGGAGCGGGCGTGGCGGCCAGAGCGGTAGTAGCCCCCGCCACGGCGGGAGCGGGAGCTGGAGCTGGAGCGGGAACGGGAACTGGAGGTCCTCGAGGCGGAGGAGGAGGAGGAGGAGGTGGAGGAGCGGCGGCTGCAGGCGGGCATGGGGGGCGGTCAGCACCAGCCTGGGCCATGGCCCCCCGCTGCCCTGAGTCCCCCCCCCACGGTGCCTGGGGTGTAGGGCGGGCAGCGTGAGCGTTACAGACCGGGCGCTGGCATTACGTCCTGGTGCGGGGCCGCCGGGCTGGGGAGGCGCCGGGGGCTTCCCTGTGGCAGCCCCTGACGCAGCTGCTGCAGCTGCGGCTGCGGCCGCCTCCTCATCACTGCCCCCAAAACTGGTGATGAACGTGATCTTCTCCTCCCGGCCGGGGGTCGGGGAGCGGGAACGGGAGCGGGATTCGGAGCTGGACTCCGAGGGTGACCTGAAGAGCAGGGAGAAGGGGCTTAGTCACCGGGCCCCTCGAGCCTGTCCACCCACGAACAAACCCTCCACAGAGCAAGAGGTCACTGAACAGCAGGGTCCCGAGTGACAACAGACAGTAGGTACAACAGAGCCGGTGGGCAGAAAGACAGCAGGCCTGCAAGCATCTGATTCAGGACCACAGAGACCTCCTCAATACAACCAGGAAAAGCAGTGACAGAAGACTACTAAGAGCAGATGTGCAGATCTGCACTGTAACAGTAGCAGGCTCCTCTACGTGGACGTCAGCGCAGTGCAGCTCAGTTCAGTCGCTCAGTCGTGTCTGACTCTTTGCGACCCCATGGACTGCNCCTCAATACAACCAGGAAAAGCAGTGACAGAAGACTACTAAGAGCAGATGTGCAGATCTGCACTGTAACAGTAGCAGGCTCCTCTACGTGGACGTCAGCGCAGTGCAGCTCAGTTCAGTCGCTCAGTCGTGTCTGACTCTTTGCGACCCCATGGACTGCAGTGCGCCAGGCCTCTCTGTCCATCACCAACTCACAGAGTCTACTCAAACTCATGTCCACTGAGTCAGTGATGCCATCCAACCATCTCCTCCTCTGCCATCCCTTTCTCCTCCCACCCTCAATCTTTCCCAGCATCAGGATCTTTTCCAATGAGTCAGCCCTTCATATCAGGTGGCCAAAGTATTGGAGTTTCAGCTTCACCATCAAGTTCTTTCAATGAATATTCAGGACTGATTTCCTTTAGGACAGACTGGTTGGATCTCCATGCGGTTCAAGGGACTCTCAAGAGTTTTCTACAACACCACAGTTCCAAAGCATCAATTTTTTGGTGNTCAGGATCTTTTCCAATGAGTCAGCCCTTCATATCAGGTGGCCAAAGTATTGGAGTTTCAGCTTCACCATCAAGTTCTTTCAATGAATATTCAGGACTGATTTCCTTTAGGACAGACTGGTTGGATCTCCATGCGGTTCAAGGGACTCTCAAGAGTTTTCTACAACACCACAGTTCCAAAGCATCAATTTTTTGGTGCTCAGCTTTCCTTATAGTCCGACTCTCACATCCATACATGACTACTGGAAAAACCATAGCTTTGACTAGACGGACCTTTGTTGGCAAAGTAACGTCTGCGTTTTAATATGGTGTCTGCTGCTGCTGCTAAGTCGCTTCAGTGGTGAACAACTCTGTGCGACCCCATAGATGGCAGCCCACCACGCTCCCCCATCCCTGGGATTCTCCAGGCAAGAATACTGGAGTGGGTTGCCATTTCCTTCTCCAATGCATGAAAGTGAAAAGTGAAAGGGAAGTCGCTCAGTCGTGTCTGACTCTTTGCGACCCCATGGACTGCGGCCTACCAGGCTCCTCCGTCCATGGGATTTTCCAGGCAAGAGTACTGGAGTGGGATGCCATCACCTTCTCCAAATACGCTGTCTAGGTTGGTCATAATTTTTCTTCCCAAGAGCAAGCGTCTTTTAATTTCATGGATGCACTCACCTTCTGCAATGACTTTGGAGCCCCCCAAAATAAGGTCTCTCACTGTTTCCCCATCTATTTGCCATGAAGTGATGGGACTAGATATCATTATCTTAGTTTTCTGAATGTTGAGTTTTAAGCCAACTTTTTCACTCTCCTCTTTTGCTTTCATCAAGAGGCTCTTTAGTTCTTCGCTTTCTGCTTAAGTGTGATATCATCTGCATATCTGAAGTTATCAATATTTCTCCCGGCAACCTTGATTCCAGTTTGTGCTTCACCCAGCCCAGTTTTTCTCATGATGTACTCTGTATATAAGTTAAATAAGCAGGGTGACAATGTACTGCCTTGACGTACTCCTTTCCCTATTTGGAACCAGTCTGTTGTTCCATGTCCAGTTCTAACTGCTGCTTCCTGACCTGCATACAGATTTCTCAAGAGGTAGGTCAGGAGGTCTGGTATTTCCATCTCTTTAAGAATTTTTCACGGTTTGTTGTGATCCACACAGTCAAAGGCTTTGGCACAGTCAATAAACCAGAAATAGATATTTTTCTGGGACTCTCTTGCTTTTTCAATGATCCAATGGGTGTTGGCAATTTGGTCTCTGATTCCTCTGCCTTTTGTAAATCCTGAACATCTGGAAGTTGACAGTTCATGTACTGCTAAAGCCTGGCTTGGAGAATTTTGAGCATTACTTTACTAGCATGTGAGATGAAGGCAACTGTGGGGTAGTTTGACCATTTTTGGCATTGCCTTTCTTTGGAATTGGAATGAAAACTGATCTTTTCCAGTTTCCTGTGGCCACTGCTGAGTTTTCCAAATTTGCTGGCATACTGAGTGCAGCACTTTCACAGCATCATCTTTTAGGATTTGAAATAGCTCAACTGGGATTCCATCACCTCCACTAGCTTTGTTCGTAGTCATGCTTCCTAAGGACCACTTGATTTTGCACTCCAGGATGTCTGGCTCTAGGTGAGTGATCACATCATCGTGATTATCTGGGTTGTGACGATCTTTTGTGTATAGTTCTTCTGTGTATTCTTGCCACCTCTTCTGAATATCTTCTGCCTCTGTTAGGTCCATACCATTTCTATCCTTTATCGAGCCCATCTTTGCATGAAATGATCCCTTGGTATCTCTAATTTTCTTGAAGAGATCTCTAGACTTTCCCATTCTATTGTTTTCCTCTATTTCTGCATTGATCACTGAGAAACTTTCTTATCTCTCCCTACTATTCTTTGAAACTCTGCATTCAAATGGATATATCTTTCCTTTTCTCCTTTGCCTTTAGCTTCTCTTCTTTTCACAGCTATTTGTAAGGCCTCCTCAGACAACCATTTTGCCTTTTTGCATTTCTTTTTCTGGGGGATGATCTTGATCCCTGCCTCCTGTACAATGTCACAGACCTTCATTCATAGTTCTTCAGGCACTCTATCTATCAGATCTAGTCCCTTGAATCTATTTCTCACTTTCATTGTACAATCATTAGGTCATACCTGAATGGTCTAGTGATTTTCCCTACTTTCTTCAATTTAAGTCTGAATTTAAGTTCATGATCTGAGCCACAGTCAGCTCCCGGTCTTGTTTTTGCTGACTGTATAGAGCTTCTTCATCTTTGGCTGCAAAGAATATAATTAATCTGATTCTGGTATTGACCATCTGGTGACGTCCATGTGTAGAGTGTAAAGCAAGTCGGGTGTAAAGCAAGTTTGAAAGCATTAAGTGTGAAATAATCTCAATTTTGTTAAAGAAACTACGTACTCTCCCTCATGGCACCCACAGTTGAACACCTACCTGAGCCAGACCTTTTCTCAAAAGGTGTACCTGCCTTATCTCATCTGTCCTCCCAGAAGCCCCAAGGGTCCCTCTCACCCCATCCAACAAAGGGAACGGGTCAGACTGAGACCTGTCCACCCTCAAGGCCTCTGACCAACCACTCCCACACCAGGAGACACATGTTGTGTGTGACCAGGCCATTCTGTACCTGTTCCTCACTCACTAGTTATTTCTGGCAGTTCAGATTAAAGACACCTGACATCTTAAGTCCTGCCTTTCTGCCATGTTTGGTCACTTTTAACACAAAACTCCGTTATGTTTAAATCAGAAAAAAGCAGAACACATTCCCCAGTCTGTGATCTCAGGAAGGCAGCCTATAGCACACAGGCCCCGCCCCACCCTGCCCTCCATCAGGAGGGTGCTGGGCCCTGGGAACTCACCGCTTATAGGGGTCATAGGTGGGGCTGTCTCGGCGGGCGTAGCTGTAGAGAGAACCAGATGGGACAGGGTGGGGTGGGGAGGTGGGGTCAGTACGCATGGAATTAAGGCCAACCCCTGACCTGGGTGCCCCAGGCCACGTACTGGACAGTGACGAGGAGGCTGCCAGCCAGGTTACGGGCCCTGCCTTCATCCCTTCTCCTAACCCCTCACACCTGCTCAGAGACTGAACCACAGCCCTGCACTTCTTCGGTGACGATGGCAAGAATCATCACAGCTCGTGACTGAACATTTTCCAGACCACGCATCCAACCCTGAGCCCACCACAGGTCCCTTAAGCCTCACAGCAACCCTGAGACTCCCCTTGAACAGAGGAGATGTGGCAGAGGCATGGGTTTGTCTGGGCCCCAGGCTAGGCTCTCTGCACATCAGCTGCCTCATCCTAACCTGCCCGAGACCTCACTGTGGGCACTGGTGTAGCCCCCGTCCTGGAAGGTTGACGGTGCCCCTTTCCCAAAGAGAAAACTGCAGCTTGAGAAAAGAAAGTCACTCTAACAGGGAGGAGGCGGCCCACAACAGAAGCAGTGATGCCCCCTTGACTCTGCTCACAGCCAGGGAACGTGACATGGGTTCCAAATCAAGCAGGGAGAGGGGGATGGCTGGCAGGACAGGTGTCCACACGTGCCTTGTGGCCACACCTATCCCAGACCTTCCCTGTTCGCTCTATTAGGACAACTCTGCTCACAGGCCACAAGCTTGCCCCCCAGACTTTCCTGAGCCTTGGCTCCTCCCTCAGAGTCCTAAAAGACTGATGCTGACCGGGGGGGGGGGGGGGGGGGGGGGGC
>SJYA01002430.1:858282-889382 GCA_006410615.1 Neotragus moschatus | reverse complement strand
GGGGGGGGGGGGGGGGGAGGGGGCCGCAACAGGGCAGAACCCCACCTACCTGGGGGGACTGATCTTACGGCCCCTCAGCCGCTTCTCCCGGAACTCCCTCCTCTGGCGCCGGGAGCGACGGCCCTGGAGCAGGGTGGGGATGAAGCTGGTGAGGCTGAGCCTTCCACGAAGCACACACCTGCCCTGCCACCCAGGCCTAGCCCTCACCGAGTACATGGCCTTCTCCTCCTCAAGGGCCTTGGCGTGTTTGATGGCCTCTGCCTCCTCCTTGTCTTTCCGGAGCATCCTGCGGAGGGGGAGGAGGGCCACCAGGAGGAACGAGGTCAGATTACAGGCAGAGTCACTGTAGGAGGCGAAGGACCCCAAGCCATCCTGGTGGGTCTCGCATTCATTCAGTACTATTACTGAGCACCGACTGCGCGCCAGGTGTTATCTCAGGCATCAAGGATTACTGAAAACAAAACTCCCCACTCTCACGGACTAACATTCTGGGGAGAAGACAGACAATGACCAGTCACATAACACATGACTCGTTAAATGGTGAAAAACTTGACAGGAAAGGAAATCAAAGAAGGGGGAGAGAAGTGCAGGGGCCTGGTAGAGGCTGCAGTTTTTAACAGGGAGGCTGGGGAAGCCCCTCTGAGTGTGACAGCTGATGAGACCCCTGGGGAGTGAGCTGTGCAGGTGCAGGCAGAGCCCACACCACCTGAGTGGCCCCAGATCAGGTGGGGCCTTGGGCATCTGAGGGGGAAAGAGGCCATGGAAGCCGGGCATGGGTGGAGTGTCTGGGGAGAGGACCAGAGGTGAGACTCTGGCTGTGGTGAGGACGCTGGCTGCTCCTGAGTGAGGATTCTCAGACACTCAGGCTGTGTTCAGACGTGGAAGTACTCAGGACTCAGTACCCTGTTAGCTGGGACCAGTCTCTGTGACCCACCCAGGTGAGGCACAGGGCAGAGGCCCAACCAGCAACTACCAGTGAATGCAGGGAGAGGAGCCACTCCACTAGAGGGCGCTGTCCACCATGCCCAGAAACCCCTCAAGCTCCCAGGGCTCAGAAGGCCTCAGGTCACACAGCCGGGGGCGGTCTCAGCACCACTGAAGCTGACCCCAAGGACCACCTGTACAACCTCCACCCCTCCTCCACAAGCTAGGGAGCCTGTGCGGGTAATGTCCCTGGCGCAGAGTCAGGGACACCAGCGCTCAGGAAGAGGGTAACAGCAGAGATGCCAGGGCCACAGGGTGGGGAGCGGTGTCAGCCCACAGGCCTCACCTGACGAAGTCGCCATCGGCCATACCATAGGTCGTGGCCTGTTTGTTCAGATCTGCCACCTGCTCCTGGTTCAGTTCGTCCACATCCACCTCCACGTCTGCACCAAGAGAAAGGCTGTCAGGGGCCAAAGCCGAGCAAGAGGATGGGAAGGGGCAGCGCCCCAGGACATGGGGGCGGGGGTGCCCACCAGACCTCAGGCCTCTGTGGGTGGGTTGGGGTGCAGACACGAGTCAGCACATCCTGGTATCCCCAGGCTGGCACGGGGCTCAGCCAGGAGCAAGCACCATAGACAGCAGGTGAGGGTGGGGGTGGGGGGATGTGACGGGGAGGGAGTGATGTACACAGGGGTGTGAACGAGGGCGGCTGAAGATCTAGGTGGGTGGAGGCAGTGGTGCAGGTCTCAGGTATTTGGGAGTGGGATGCTTGATGGCTGAGTGGCAAGTGGGCTTTACACACATCTGAACAAACAGCGGACGGGCTGAGAGTGAGCTGGATGAGGCAAGGGGAGAAATGGGTGGCCGGTCTGATCAGTGGGCATTTAGCTGGCGGTGGGCAGTGGGGTGGGGGCTGAGGCCAGCTCTGTAACTGGAGGAACATGTGTTTTCCAGAAAAAAGTAAAAGAGAAAGGCAAGGAGAGACCAAGAGGCTGAAGTCAGAAGAGGAGAACAGAACCAGAACCCAGGTGGGGACAGTGTCAGAGGAGCAGAGTCCTAGAAACGAGGAAGGAAAGAGAAACAGAGAGGGAGGCTGGACCAGGACACAAGTGAGACGGAAGGACAGCGGGAGGCGAGGGGCAGGAGAGGCGGGCTCGTAAGCATGGGTGCCCCGCACAGGGGGAGGGGCGAGACACGAAAATGCTGCCCGGGGACTGTGGATGGGGAGGGCAGAGAGGGGACCCCACCGATGTCGGGGATGACCTCATCTTCATCCGAGTTGCTCTCCTCCTCAGCCGGGGACTCCTCCTCCTCCGGCTTCTCTGTCACCTTCTCCACCTCGGCCACAGTGCTGTCCTCATAAGTGTAGCCAATGGATGCCTTCTTCTCTGCCAGCCTGGCAAGGGGGAACCAAGAGTCAGGGCCACGCTGGGAGGAGAGGCAGGTCCCAGGCCGGATGCAGCCCAGCCAAGCCTCCAGGACCTGCACACCACCCTCCTGAGAGCCAAGGCAGCCTGGCACCCTCAAACGGTCCCTTGCCTAGAACGCTCTGCGGCCACCTGCCACCAGCCCTTCCCTCTTCCTACAGCTCCAGGGCACCACCCTCCAGAAGTCCTCGTCTGGGGGTGGCGGCCGTCCTCAGCTCCCAGCCCCGCTCACACTGGGTCTCTCCACTGCCACCCCCGATTATGTGTCTTGCAACAGCCGGCCCGAGTTCTCTTGGGTAACAATGCAGCCCAACTTGGTCCAGGATGGAGCAGGTGCCTAGGGCATGTGTGCTGCTGAACTTAGCTGACACGCCCCGACGCCATCCCTGTGCTAGCCTCGTCCAAAACAGGTGCCATGAATAAGGGCTGGTCACTGAGACGCTCAATCACCTCTGTGAGGACCGCGGTGGGGACGGCTTGGCAGCAAGGGGTAAGGAGGTAGCTCCGGGACTGCAGAGCAGTGGAGGGGCCGGTCAGGCTGGCAAAGGGATGAGCCACTTCTCAGGGCACACAGCCCAGAGAAGCCCTCTGCAGAGTGACATCAGCTGCTGTGGGCCACATGCTTACTGCCTGGCAGGGGACAAGCACTTCCCCAGCTCCATCTCCTGTAGTCCTGGGGCATCCAAGCACGGGGCACCAAAGCTTGGAGAGCAGGACTCAAACCCAGCCCCTGGCCCAGTCCAGCTCCTGCCCTCCTAATTGCACCTCCTCCCAACCTAAGGGTGGAAAACGCCACGGAGAGCTTTGTCAGCAAACTCGTCCCCTCCGGCGCTGTCTGCTCCTTGCAATGCTGATGAAGCGAGCACCTACTGGGCGCCAGCGCCAGGCTTGGCTCTAGGGGACACCGGGTGGACGGAGACCTGTGGGGCGCACAGTTCTCCTGCCCCCCCCCAGCCCCCACTGCCCCGTATTCCGACTCACTTCTTCTTCTCATCCTCACTGGGTCTCTGGAGGCCTCCGTACAGTTCGTCGATGTAGATCTGGTACAGGCACTGTTCCTCGGAGACTGGGGTGGGGCAAGAGGCACGTGAGTCAGAGGGGGCTGGGGACACTGGGAATTCGGTGGGGACCAAGAATGCAGTGGGGCTTGGGCAGGTGTGAACCCAGCACGGCTGGCGGCAGGCTCATGGATCCCTAGATAATCACAGAGTGCGTGGTGACGACACAGCAGCTGCAGGAGGGCCCTGGCTGCACCACTGAGTCGCCATGCAACCCTGGGCAAGAACTCAGTCTCTCTGTGCCTCGGTTTCCTTCCCTGTAAACTGGGAGGGGAGCGCCTGGGCACTGCTACAGTCATCGCTGTCACAGAGACCTTTGACCGGACACTTCAGAACGACAAGCCTATCCTGAGAGCTGGACGTCAGTCACCTGGACCCCACGGGCCTGCCACTCTGGGCCTCTGGGCCCCAGTTTAAATTAAGCTAATCTGGGCTCTCTCTCAGCTGTAACACCCAACTTAAGGAGCTCAGCGATGTACCGGAGCCCCCTGGTCCGTGCGCAGTAAGACACATGCCCAGCTCCAGTGAGACCCTGGACACGTCCCCCTCCCTCAGAGGGCCTCAGCTTTTCTATCTGTAAAGCAAGGTGGGGGGTCTGAGCGAGTCCCAAGGTGACACAGCACGGCCATCACCGCAGGCTCCCCCGTTTTGCTGGTGGTCTACGCAGCCCCAGGGGAGGGCCCTGGGGCTCTATGCAGGCTTCAGGCTTAGGCAGTCCCATGAGCTGTCTCACGTGAGATCCAGCCAGGCTGGCCTTCCCTGTCCCCCAGGCCACCCTCCTCCCATCCCCTCATGGCTGTCCTTACGGCCCGGACAGTCGGTAGCCACCTCCCCTCACTAGGGAGCTCCTGCCCCGCCCCACCCCACCCTCCGCTGATCCAGCCTCAGTCAAGTGCCTCCGAGAACAGCACACCATCTGTCGAAACAGTGCCTCAGCTTGTAATGGGCACCCGCTTTCATGATTACGTGGCTCCCCCACTAGACCTCTTCTCCCAGAAGAATGCCTGACACACTACAGGTGCTCAGGAATTGTATGAATGAATGGATGGATGACGAGATGGAATCAGGCAGAACTAAGGGAAACCCTGGCTCCATCGTCAAGCATCTGTGTGGCCGTGGGGGAAGGCAAAAACCACCACCGCGTCAGTGACGCTTCGCTCCCCTGATGTGAAGGCTTCATTGATACCCAGAATTTGAAAATCTCAGAAACAAATATGGGGACAGTGAACCCACAGTGAGGGTGGACTATGCCAGGCTCTGTGCAGGGGCCCTAAGCATCCCTCACGCGAACCCTCACATCGCCCTGAGGGACAGAAACCTCCACGATCACCCTTCTCCAGGAAATGAGACCAGCCAGGCTGAGGGACGAGTGTGTGGCCCTTACTCTCACAGGGAGATCTGAGAGGGAGGCTCTGAGTCCTTCTCAGGAAGTGAGCTACAGTTCACAGCTGTCTGTAGGAGGCAGCAGTACTTAAGGGCAGGGTGAGAACCCCAACCCCTTGGAGTGTCCCTCCCAATCCCTGAGCCTCAATATCCTTATCTGTAAAATGGGGCATCACCCCTACCCTGCTGCGTGATCACACAGATGTACTGCAGTAACAGAGACGAAAAACTCCGTCAGGGCTGGAACCTCCACAAGTCCAGAGCAGGGAACAGCCCCTACACTTGTTTTCTCTTTTGTGAGGTGACAGCTTGGGAAAGGAACCTTGGATATGTATGAACACTTGGCAAGCTGTCAAAGTGCCTAAACAGTCATATATTTCCTCTTCTGAGCTAACATTCTGACCCATGCAGGTGGGGAAAATACAGCAGAAAAATATGTTCTTCCTATTTCTCCCAGTTTTTTAGGAAAAAGATCATAGAATTAGAGGGCATGGGCTGTGCAAGTGGCCACCTGGTAGGACCATCTAGGCCAGCAGACATCTCCTGTACCAATTCCAGAGACGGAGGCCCCAAGACAGAAAAGGGATGGGAACAGAGCGGGTCCATGACAGAGCTGGGACCACACCCAAGGCCCTGGAGTAGAAAGTACTGGGATAACTTTCCTTTCCAGTCTTGCTGCAATCTTCCAGCCTCCAGGGACCCCTCCCCCCAACCCACTCCCCACACCCCAGGTCACTTACTGCCAGCAAAGTCGTTCTGCACCAGGCCTCGATAGCGCTCGTAGTTACATTTCCGCTCATCTGACTCCTGTTCTGGGGAGCTGTGGGGAGGACAAGGTCTTGAGATCACAGGGAGCTCCCATCCCAGGCCTGCAGGAAGGGGGATGAGAGGGCGGCCTCCCGCTGGCGGAGGCTGCCCCACGTGCACACCTCCTTCCCTCCCAGGAGGGACTGCCAGCAACCCCAGGAGAGGTGGCTTACATGGTGGTGAGCAGCGGGGGAGTATAGTCAGGGATGTGGTCCAGGTGGGCGCGGACGTCAAAGCGGTCAATCATGTTGTTGGTGTCCCCCTGCCAGGGCATCCTGAAGTGGGAGCAGAGGAGCAAGGCGCCTGGGGTCCTAGAGCCCTGGACACAGAACCTGCCCCCTGCCACCTTTTGCTTGGGAGCCTGGCCCTCAGCCCCTCTGATGCCCAGGCCCGTCCCACTCTCAGCCCCCGCCTCCTGTTCCTTATGCCACTACGCACCCTGAATCTACATTCAGGCTCCTGACCTGGAAGGGCCCTGAGGAAATCGGGGCCCTAGTTTGCAGAATCAAGTAAGAGTGGGACCTTGAAAAAGGTCCCATGGGCCACTTGCTAACACCCCAAAACAACCCCTCTGGCAACCAACTCTCTGCTTACCTGGGCCTCTGGCCGTGGCCCTGCTCGTCCCCTCTAGGTGCGCCAACCACTACACCATGGGGTCTTCATCCCAAACCCCGCCGTCTCGCCTTAGCTAGTGACCTTCATCCTCCCACTCAGGCCAAACCTTTCCTGTCTGAGGCGCCACAGGTCTGTCCATACACCGGGTCCCTTTGGACCCCTAACCCTCGGCCACAGATACCGCCCTCAAACCCCGTCTTACATGTTAACGGGGCTCTCCGCGGCCAGGGCAACTGCAGAATCCAGGTGCACCTTGCAAGCTCGACCATGCACCTGCAGGAACTGGGCTGGGTCCTTCTTCTGTGGGGATGGACAAGATGGAGGCCACCACCCAGCTGAGCCCTGAGCCCTGCCACTGCCCACACAGCCAAGTTTAGCAGCAGCTTCACCTCTACGCCAAGCAGGCCGTACTTCTGAGGTAAAAGAACCCGCTGGGGCATGCAGGCAGCACCAACAGGGCCACCTAACCTCTGGGGACAGGTTTCCTCTCAAGGTGGCCACAGGAGGCTCTGAGCTCTGGCTCAGTCTTCTACAGAGCCAGTACCGAGACTGACCTCCCTAAAATATCAGTCCCCAACTCCTCACCCCACACCCACCCCAGGGCCACTCACTCAGAGCCAGGTGCAAGCACGTTGGCCAGGAGCAGCCTCGAAGACACCACGACTACATAAACGCATGGAAAGATGATCAATGTCACTATTTGTCAGAGAAACAGCAATCAGAACTACAAGACACCACCTCACACTCCCTAGGATGGCTAAAACTGAAAGGACAGGCAACAGCAAGAAACTGACAGGAATACAGAGAAATCAGGCTCTTCAGAAAGTTAGACAAAGAACTGCCACATGACCCAGCAATTCCACTCCATACCTGAAACAGCTAAGAACAGACACTGAAATACCTGTACATCAACAGTGGCACTGGGCACAACAGCCAAAAAGTGGAAACAATTCAAATGTCCATCAATGCACGACAGAGAAACAAAACATGGCATCGCCAGACAATGTACTATTATTTAGCAGTAAAAAGCAATGGAGTACTGATCCATGCTAAAACCTGGATGAGCCCTGCAAACATTACGCTAAGTGAAAGCAGTCAGTCACAAAGGGCCACATATCCTATGATTCCATTTATGTGAAATGTCCAGAACAGATGAATCCATAGAGACAGAAAGTAGATACCGGTTACCCAGGGTTGTGGGGAGGGGGGACCTAACTGCATGGGGCTTCTTTCGGAGGTCACAAAGAGTTTCTAAAATTAGACTGTGGCGATGGTTGCACAATCCTGTGAATATACTGACAGCTTCCCTGGTAGCTCAGCTGGTAAAGAATCCGCCTGCAATACAGGAGACCCTGGTTTGATTCCTGGGTCAGGAAGAACCACAGAAGGGACAGGCTACCCACTCCAGTATTCTTGGGCTTCCCTGGTGGCTCAACTGGTAAAGAATCCGCCTGCAATGTGGGAGACCTGGGTTCAATACCTGGGTTGGGAAGATACTGAAAACCACTGAACTGTACAGTATGTGGATTTAAAAATGTTCTTCCCCTTTTCTTCTTTTTTTGGCCATGCCTCGAGGCACAAAGGACCTTAGTTCCCTGAGCAAGGATAGAACCAGTAGGAACGTGGAGTCTTAACCACTGGACCACCAGGGAAGGCCGGAGTATGTGAATTATATCTCTATATAAAGCTATACTTTTTAAAAAAGGCACGAAGATGGAGGAGACTGGCCCCCGGGGTCACTGTTTTCTCCAGAGCCCCTTGCACCCCTCACCACCTGCTGCTACCTTCCATTCACTTCTCACCTCTGGTCTGAGCGCTCCTGTGGGGGCTACAACCCCAGGTGACCATAAGTGCAGCAGGAAAGTTTGAAATCTGGCGGCCACAGCAGCAGCTGCCACAAGCGCCGGACCCTGGCTGAGCTCCAGCCCCCAGCCGCGTCCAAGCCACGAGCAGGGCACTGGTGCTCCCCACGAAACCCTGAGCAAGCTCCCCGCCCCAGACTCCAACCACCCCCCATCCCAAGCGCCCTGCCCCGCCACCATCCCTGACCACTCAGCAGCCTCCTCTCCCCGGTTCGGCTCCTTGCTAGCACCCTTGCCCTCTGAAGCTCCTTTTCCACAAAGCAGCCTGAGGTGGTGTTAGAACATATTAGGCCCTGTCCCTCTGCGCAGAGCCTGGCCTGTTCCCTCCTGGCCGTCTCTGACTGGCCGTCTCTGACTGCCCGCCACGGGCTCCCCCAGCCCCGCCCTGCCCCGTCCCACACCACTGGCCTCCACGCCACAGAACAGCCCTGCTCTTGCACGTCTGTCTCTTCACTTATTTCCGATTCCCTTCCAGCCGCCCTCCTCGTCAAGTCTATCTAAACAGCTCCCCCAGCCCCTGACTGACCCTAGCTCCTTACCCTACCCTACTCTCTTCAGAGCACCGCCCATCACCTATCACCTGTCACCCACCTCCCAACTAGAACGGAACTTCCAGTAGGGCAGGACCCGTCTTGTTGTATTCCAAGCGCCCAGGGCAGGGCCCAGGAACACTGACCAAAGGAAACAACGCAGCCTCACTCACAGATGAGGAGCCTGAGCCCAAGACTGAGAACACCATCAGCCTCAAGCTCTCGAGAGCCTGCACTCCCTCATTCGGCCTCCAACTCCCACCCCAACCTGGTCAACAGGAGTTGTGGACACTCACCGATGACCACGACTACCACGGGGCTGCTCCCTGTCCTGTGCGCGCTGGCTCCACCCGCGTCCACAGGGTGGCGCTGCTGCGACCCAGCACCTCCTCCCGCACCTCACCTGCCTCCCTCAGTCCCTCATCTCAGGCCTCGTGACCACCCCGGGCAGCTCTAAGACCCGGAGTTCAGAGACTGCTCCAGGCCAAATGTTCGGCTCCCACACCCAAGACGCACGTGCCACTGTTTGTAGGATGGACTTTGGCCTGTACCAAGAACTCACTGTACCAGCACCAAAGAGACAAAAAAGCCCTGGTGGGGGGAGTTAAAACTCGGGTCCAAGGCCTGGCTCTGTGGGGAGCTTCAGGCAAAGTCCCTGAACCACACTAAAAGCCAGGTGCGGTATGTACACCTCAAACTTCTCAACCGTGGGAGGAGGTGCTACTCCTACCCCACGTCCCAGATGAGGAAACTGGAGCTCGGAGTTGGGAGGCTCACTCACTCCAGATCACACCCGTCACAAACAGAACCAGGATCTGAGCCCAAATAGGCCTGACTCCAAAATCCACTTTTTTTCTAAAATAATTATTTTGGTCATGGTAACAGGCATACAAGTAAAATCTACTAACCTAGCCTCTTTTAAACGCACAGTACAGCAGCATTAACTGTCTGCACCTTGCTGTGCACTGGATCTCTAGACCTTTTTCATCTGCAAAACCGAAACTCCACACCTGCTGAACAACTACTCCCCTTTCCCCTCCCCCAACTTCTGACAACCATCATTTTCTGTTTTGAAGGGCCTGACTGCTTCAAATACCTCATAAACATGGAATCTCGCAGGGTTTGTCTTTTTGTGACTGGCTTACTTCACTGGACATAAAGTCCTCCAGGTGCCTCTATGCTGTAGCCTGTGACAGAATTCCCTTTCTTTCTGCAGCTCAGTAATACTCCACTGCACGTACAGGCCGCTTTTCTTTACCCATCCATCAGCTGCTGGACATTTACGTTGTTTCCACATCTTGGCTATGGTGAAACAGACTCCAAACAAACACGTACAAATCCTTCAAGAGCCAAAATCTATTTTTACCCCTGGACCATTACATCTCCAGGATCACAGAGGGTCAGACAAGCTCGTGGTCTTTCTCTTACTCACTCAGCTGTGAAGCAGGGACCCACTGAGCGAGGCCTTGTGCTAGGGCCACAGCTGTGACTGAGACAGTCAGCCCTGTCCCCACGGCTCACAGTTCATTGTTGGAGACAGACCCAGGCCCCACAGTGACGACTTAGAGTAAGCAGCGTTGGATGGGGGAGCCAGGGGTTGTATCACTCAGCCTGCTGGGTCAGCCTGGGGCCTCCTGGAGAAGATGCCAGAGCTGAGAACTGTTTTATTTCCCACTTTCACATCAACATGGAGTTCTGTTTCTTTACCCAAACCACTGATTAGAAGAAAGTCAACAGGGACAGGAACAATGACGGAACCGGGGACAGGAAGGGAGAGAGAGCAGGCACCAAGGACAGATCAGAAGAGAAATCAGCTGTCTGGACACACCGGCCCAGTCTGCCACAGCTGACCTCTGCTTCCTCAACACTGGCCTCAGCTGCCTCTCTCGGGCGGAGAATAAGATAAGAGACTCACGTAATAGCCCCATCCTCTCCTCAAAGCTGCCACCGTCCACAGCTTGATGGCTCTGATCTGAATGCTGATCACGTTCATGTTCGGGGACAATAGCTGCTTGTACAGGCCTGCACCACAACGCACCCCACAGACACTGTTCTATTCTTGAAGCTCTTCCCTGTCACCCAGTGAGAGGGGCTAGTCGTCACCACTGTCCCAAGGGGGGAAACAAAGCTCAGTGAGCTCTCTGGCTCACAAGGATGAGACCCTGGAGTCCCAGGCCTTCTGAGTGACCCTACTCCAGCTTTCTTTCCTCCACTCCATCCATCCACCTGGATGCGATTCCAGCTCTACTTGGTAATAACCTCAGCACCAAGAAGAGCTGGCATTTACTGAGCAAGTCAGCCTGGGTAGGTCAGCCCTCGGGAGTCTCTGTGCCCAATCTCACCGAATACTCCGATACCCTGGGAGGGAGGTGCCGCTATTCCCACCATTTGTGACAGCCCATTAGTTGGCAACCAACATCCACTGCCCCTTCCTCCACAATAATGAGACTCCTAACATAACTGGCACAAGGCTCCCCAGAATACAGGGTATGCCTCTCAGCCTTCCTGGCAGCTGTATGTGACCAGGGACTACTTTCCAGCCATGGGGATACAAGTGGATATACCACATGCAAACATTTAGAAACTTTCTTAACAACTGATATGAGCCCATTGGCTTCTTCTCCCTCCCTTCTCCCTCACTGCTGAATGGAATATAAAGACATGATGGCTAGAGCTTGAGCAGCCCTCTTAGATCTTAAGAAAACACTGGCAAGAGAAGCCACTCACGGCTGAATAACAGTTCCCTGAGCAGGACTGGCCACCTCTGGGCTTTTATGTAAAAAGGAAATAAACATCTGTCTTCAGTGAAGATATGATGAAACAGAGACACATGTCAAGCGCTCAGCACGGTGCTTAACACAAAAATGCTTAATAGCATTACTACTGAAATAAGCAAAGCTTTAACACAGGGGTCAACATCCATCTCCCAGGCCTGCTGAAAGGACCAGAAACAACGTGCCGAAGTAGCAAGCGCGGGGTCTGGCACACCCCGAACCCTTAATGAGCGGCAGTTACTCAGCCCTGAGCGCTGACAGCCTTCCTGGCCTGCCTCTTGGGGCTCAACTATAACCAACAAAGACCCAGGCCCTGCCCTTGTGGTCACGTCATAGTTATTCCAACACCACTGGAGACAGGCTCTCAGCGATTCCTCTCCTAGGATAATACCAGCCTGTTTCATGGGTGATTGTGGGGACTCAAAGAAATCATACATCTGAAGTTCTCCTCACAGAGCCTGGAGCCTGAGAAGGATCAATTAAAATGGCAACTGCTATTATTATTTTTTTTACTCATCCAGTTTTTTTAAACCACGTTGGGCTCAAGCTTGGAAAGCAGTAGCATGACCCAAATAAACCTGGTCCCCAGTCTCACAGAGCTGAAAATGTGTGTTAAATTACACAAAAGGGAAAAACAAGAAGCATGACAGCATTTATAGGGGACACTGATTGAGCATGAAAGATGAGGGAAGACTTCCCTGAGGACTGAGATCTGAGAGATGAGCAGGAGCTCATCTAGCAGAGGAAAAGCTCACGCAAAGTCCCTATGGCTAGAGAGAACTACACAATTTGGGGAGGTAAACTGGTAGCTCTTTATACAGCTTTTTTTTGCTAGAAAAAGTAGCCCCAGATAGTAGGGAGGCCAGATGACAGGAGCAAAGGAATAAGGCAAAAAGCAGAGTAACATGAATCTGGAGGAGGTGGTAAAAGCCAGGCCATGCATGGTCTTAAAGGCTGTCATGAGGAGCCTGGCACTAAAGAGTCACAGAGAAGTTCTGAGTAAGAGAGGGGCAGAGTCAGCTTTATGCTTTAGAAAGACCTCTCTGGGGACTTCCTTAGTGGTCCAGCAATTAAAACTCCACACTCACAACGCAGGGAGCCCAGGTTCGATCTCTGGTGAGAGAACTAGATCTCTCATGCCAACCCCCAGTGCACCCAAATAAATAAGTATTAAAAAAAAAAATAATAACAGTAATTCCATCCCTTATTAAAAAAAAAAAAAAAAAAAAAGACCTCTCTGAGGAGGGTGGATTAGAGGCGGCAGGACTGGAAGCCAGAACACCAGGGAGGAGCCTGTGGCAGTGATGCAGTAGTAAATGAAAATGTCTATATAAATACCATCTCACAGAAGATCGGAACCTAGTGTGCCAACGCCATTTCGAGCTGGGGTCTCAAGAACAAGTAACAGTTAAAGAACTGAGAGGAGGCATTACAGACTCAATACCCAGCGGCGGCAGAGATGGAAAAAAAGGCCAATGGAGCTAACTCAGGCTGGAGCCCAGAGGCCAGACCACAAGGGTCTTTTAGGTCACAAGATGGAGTGTGCTCTTCTCTCCAAAAGCAACTGAAGCATCTAACAGGGGAGAAATGGTCAGAATTCACTCAGTGAATACTGATGGTACTCCTTCCAGGTGCCCAGTCAAACCTTAACAGGGGCTGAGCTCCTCTGGGCACTGTGAACACAGGAATAACAGGCAAGACCAACAACATTCCAGAGGTGGCCAATCTTATGTCTGGAGTGCTACAAAGACTTCCCTCCTTCCTGCCAACACCAGTTCTGTACCCTGAGTCCACACCAGACAGCCCAGCATGCGCCAATAAACAAAATACCTCAGTTCCCCGCCCCATCCCCAGTGATTATGCTGTGGAGGAGAGGATGGCCACTCACTCCAATATTCTTGCCTGGAGAATCCTCATGGACAGAGAAGCCTGGTGGGCAGGGTGGAAAAGAGGTGGATGGGACTGAGAGACTCAGCTCAGCACAGCATAGCACATGATTACTCAAAAAAATGGACATTCTCTTGAGAAAACGGGTATCCCCTCTTAGCATATTTCCAAGCCCGGTGGTACCAGGATAACCAGGGCTCCGCCCTCTCACAGAGCTCCCAGCCCAGATTAAAGGTCACTTACGATCTTTTCATAGTACTCCCTGCGCCGCTCTGCCCTCTTTTTGTAGTCGACCATCATGCCTCGAAGTTTCCGCTCATGTTTCCGAGCCTCGTGCCACATTGTGGTGAGGCCAAGGCTGGGGCCTCAACCTGAGGGATTAGGGAAGGGGTGTCAGATGGGGTTAAAAAAAAAAAAATACGGGCAGAATCACCGTTACCTAACAAGTCGACAGAGTTAATCCTGAACATCAGCTTCAGGGAGGGTAAGTGAGGCTGCAGAGCGGTGCAGCAGGATACACTCAGGTGGATCCCGGGCAAGTCTGATCCAGTACCCTGGGCATTCTGAACCCCCCACCCCCACTCCCGCTGATTCTGGAGTGAGCAGCCCAGCGAAAGTGGTAGCCTGTGTTGAAGGAGGAGGAATCAAGGGTGAAAGGTCCAAGGATGGAAGGAGTGAATGTCTGAAGTAAGGGCTGGAGGAAGAACATGAGCAGCTGGGGTTGGGAGCTCAAGGGAGAGGAAGGGTTGCTACGGCTCCCACCAGGTGGGCCGTGGGTCGGAGGTGGGTCTGGGTACCAGAGGTCTGGGGATGAAGGCAGGTGGACGAAGAGAAGAAATTTTTTATGGGAAAAGGGTAGTGGTGTGGAGGTCGGGGTCGAGGGCAGGTGAAGGGCGTGGATGGTGGTGGATGTCCTTCCGACATCTGCGGGAGGAGGGGGCAGGAGGCAGCGCTGGAGGAAAAGAACGGAGCGAGGCTTAGGTCTAAAGCAGGAATCTAAATTGGGGGCGGGGGGAGGGTACAGAGGCTGAGGGAGGCGGAGCGAGCTGACAGGAGGGGGTGGGCTTCGTTTAGGGGCAAGCCTGGAGGACCGGGATCGAGCACCGGGTCTGGGCCTGAGGGATCGGGCTAAGTTTTTCTGATAAGGGGGCGGGACCTGTGGCAAGCGGCAGGGTCCGACGCGGCGAGTTCTGGCCGACTGCGGAGGCAGGGCGCGGCCTGAGGCACAACAGGCCGAAGGGGTGCGGGGCGGGCGGCCCTCGGGGCCCTGGCCGAGCGAAGTCTCACAGTAGACCGCGGAGAAGCAGAGGTAAGGGCGAAGCTGGGCTGACTTCCGCCGAGGCCAGCAGGTCACCCGCTGCTCGCACTCACCGGCTCGTCGCCGCCTCCCACCGCTGCGCTCGCGCGCGACCCGCACCGGAAGCGGAAGTGGGAGGCTGAGGGACGGGGTGGAGAGCGGCAGAGGCACTTCCGCCGACTCGAGGGCGGGAACTAGGTTGGACTAGAGAGTGAGCGGAAGGGCGGGGCTTGAGGAAATCGGAGGGGCGTGGGCGGAGCCTGGCGACTTCGTACCTAAGTGCGGGGGCTTGCTTCTCTAGCGAAGAGACGAGACCCCCAGGGATCAAAAGCTCATCTTTATTAGGAAGACTCTGAACAAACAACCTACCCCCCCTTCAAGCCTGAGGAAGGAGGATGGGGGATCTGCACCCTCCTCCCATATATACACAACAGAATCCCCCTGGAGAAGGTGCCCTGCTTGTGGGGGCTGAGACAGCAGCTTTAACAAGCTAGTGCTTGAGAGCCAAACCCCCTTTCCTCTCCAGACTCAGTTTTCTCATTTGTAAATGAGCTCAGGAGAAACCGGTGTTACGGAGTTTCTCCCCAGCGCTGAAGATGTCCGATTCAGAAGGACGAGGACGTCGGAAGACTGACCAAGGGCCGCCCCAGGGGATGGGGGTGCTGGGTATCCTGATTGGAAGGCCACCTCCCTCCCGACCCAGCGCCTCTCCTCCAGCGCCGCGGGGCTACGTGGCCTCAGGGCCCGGGGACAGGAGGCCACCCCCAAAGCCGGCCTCACGGTACTGGTTGGGGAACATGTTGCTGCCCACGAGGCTGGCAGTGCCTCCGTCCCCGGGGCCCGGGGCCTGGTACGAGTCCAGCGTCAGCGGCTCAGGGCCGGGGGGCTCCCCGACCGCAGCCCCTGCACCGCCGTTGCCCGCGACAGCGCTGGTAAGTGGTGGCGCTGGGGGCAACATGTCCAGCATGGTCAAGAGCGTGGGGGCAGCAGGGTCGTAGGAAAAGCCGTCGTCCAGGAGGTCCGGCCCTCCGGGGGGTTCCAGGCTGGGGAGGGAGACGGTGCCCGGGAAGAAGTCTGTGTCGGGTAGCAGCACTGACGGCGGGAGGTACGGTCCTGCAGGGATGAGAAGAAAGAAGGAAGCAGGGTGGGCTTTTAGGGTCGACCTCCCGCCAGCTCAAATGCCGGGTCTGTGGCTAAATACTTTATCATGTGGCCTCCTATAACGCCAGGGAGGACTTTTGAGTAGGGACTATCACCATTCTCTCTTTTTATTTACAATACTTTTTCTTTGAGGTATAGTTGAACAGTATTATACGTTTCAGGTGTACAAACAACGTAGTGATTCACAATATTTTAAGGTTATACTCCGCTTATGTGTGTGTGCTTAATCGTTCAGCTGTGTCTGACTCTTGGCGACCCCATGGTCTGTAGCCCGCCAGATTCCTCTGTCCATGGGATTCTCCAGGCAAGAATACTACAGTGAGTTGCCATTCCCTTCTCCAGGGGATCTTCCCAGCCCAGGGATTGAACCCAAGTCTCCTGCATTGCAGGTAGATTCTTTACCATCCAGGCCACCAGGGAAGCCCACACTCTGCTTATAGTTGTTATAAAATATTAGCTATATTCCCTGTCCTTGTTGCTGATTTATTTATACATCGTAATTTGTACCTTTTAATCCCCATCCCTGTATTTCCCCTCCCCCTCTCCTCTCCCCACTGATAACCGCTAGTTTGCTCTCTGTAGCTGTCAGTATTTCTTTTTTGTTATATTCACTTTTTTTAATGCCTCCACATATAAGTTATACAGTATTTGTCTTTCTCTGTCACTAAGCATAATACTCTCCAAGTCCATCCACGTTGTTGCAAATTACAGGGTTTTTTTATGATTGAGTAGTAATATATTGTGAGGAGGGCATGGCAGCCTACTCCAGTAATCTTGCCTAGAGAATCCCATGGACAGAGGAGCCTGGCAGGCCGCAGTCCACAGGGTCGTAGACAGACAAGACTGAAGTGACTAAGCAGCAGCAGTAATCCACTGTATATATATACACCACATCTCCTTTATCCATTCGTTTATTGAAGGACACTTAGGTTACTTCCATTTCTTGGCTATTGTAAACAATGGTGCTACGAACATTGGAGTACATGTCTCTTTTCAAATTAGTGTTTTCATTGTATTTGTTTTGGATATACACTCAGGAATGGAATTGCTGGGTCATATGGTATTTGCAAATGATATGACCAATACAAGGTTAGTGTCCAAAATAAAAACAGCTCAAAGTGAAGTCACTCAGTCGTGTCCGACTCTGTGACCCCATGGACCCCATGGAGCCTACCACACTGCTCCGTCCATGGGATTTTCCAGGCAAGAGTACTGGAGTGGGTTGCCATTTCCTCCTCCAGAGGATCTTCCCCACCCAGGGATCTTGTAGATAAGGGCAGTCCTTATCCTAAACCCCACTGCATTTATGCATAACAGGAGAGTTAGCCTATCCCTTCCTGAATTAAAACTAGAAAAACAGCTCATACGATATTAAATAAACAATACCCCAACTAAAAAAATGAGCAGAACTGAATAGACATTTTTCTAAGGAAGACATGCAGTTGGCCAACAGTCACATGAAAAGATGCTCAACATGGTTAATCATCAGAGAAATGCAAATAAAAACCACAATGACGTACCACCTCACACCTGTCAGAATGGCTATCATCAAAAAGACATAAACAACAAATGCTGGTGAGGACGCAGAGAAAAGAGAACTCTCATACATTGTTGGTGGGAGGGAAAATTGGTGTGGAAAACAGTTTGGAAGTTCCTCAAAAAACTAAGAATCATTCTTATTTAATAGGAAACAGGCAAAATAACTTGCAGTACACAGATGAGTTGTGGAACCAGGGTTGAAACTGTGCTTCTATAATGCTAGTGAGTTTTCCTCAAGAGTGAGGAAGAAAAGCATGCTCCAAAGACCCCCAGCGTATAGAGACAACCCCAAAGGTGAAATCTCCACACCATGGGAGACCCAAGGGGAAATATCAAGTCCCAAAATTGTAAGATAAAATGGTAAGTGTCATTGAGAAAGTCTTTTTGAGACAAGACAAACCTCACCAGCAAAGACTGACTACACTTATTTTAGAAGGAGTCACAGTGCTGCTGGAACTCTATTTCCCAGCTTGATGTGGACACGTGACCAAGTGCTGCTGGCTGAAATGTGGGCATGATGGCTGGAGCTGCAACAGCCATTCTGCACCATGAAGTGGAAACTATGAGCTGAAAATGGCAGGAGCTTGGGTCTCTGATGATCATGCAGCCACCAAACTGTCTGTGGACCACCCACCCCTGGACTCTGTTTGTGTGAGAGGAGAAATAATGTTCTATCCTATTGAGGTTCCTGTTATTTGGGGTTTTGCTGTGAATTCAGTTAAACATGATCATGACAAATGCAGGTGGCATTCCTGGTTTCCGGCAAGTTCCTAACATCTCCTGGGCACCAAATCCTATACTAAATCAGTGCATTGTGGCCTCACTAAATTCTGGAAGGAACCCCAAGAAGAAAGATCTCCATCTGCAGGTTAAGTAAACTGAGGCCCAAAGGGATTGCACAGGGACTTCCCAGTGCAGTGGTTAATCCACCTTCCAATTCAGGGGACACAGGTTTGATCCCTGGTTCAGGAACTAAGATCTCACATGCCTCAGGGCAACTAAGCCCATGCACTTCAAATACGTTTCTAGACCCCCCACACCACAGCTAGAGAGAAGACCTTGTACTTCAACAAACAGCCCACATGACACACAGAAAGATCTCACATGCTGCAACTAAGACCTGATGCAGCCATAAATATATATATATTTAAAAAAAGATCACCCGGTGGCTTAATTGTGGCCTTGAATTCAAACCCAGTCTGACTGCAGAGGCCAGGCTCCTAACCATTCCACTCTAGTGCCAGGGCAGCTTTGCCAAAGGAATGAGAGAGGGGAACTTTAGATACTGGGAAATTGGGGTGATGGAGCAGGTGATGAGGGACTTCCGGGTCAAAGGTTGATGAAATGGACCAGGACTGGGAGTTTCTAGGGGCAGAGGTCTTGGGCATTGGTTAGAGGGTGTTGGGGGACAGCAGATGACACTTGAAACCTTTGGGTGAGATTGGCTGAGATTGACAACTCCAGCAGACTCTGGCTGGGAGCTGGGCTCCTGGGGTAGCTGGGGTGCTGGGGACAGCGTTCTTAGAGCTAGCGATCAGTAAGTGGGGAGGCTTTGGATAGCAGCCAGACAGGGTTACAGTTCATGGGATCTGGAGGCTGGCGTGTGAGCTGAGATGAGGGCCATGGTAGAAGAAGTCAGAGGGTGACTGAATTCAAGGCTGGCTAGCTCTGACACCACCTCCATTTATCCATCATCTACTCCCTACTACGGTTTCACATGTACCATCACTAATCTAAACCTGTGCCCATGCGTGGTGATCCAGTGGCTAAGACTCCATGCTCCCAATGCAGAGGCCCTGGGTTTGATCCCTGGTCAGGGAAATAGATCCCACATGCCGCAACTGAGAGTTCACATGCTGCAGCTAAAGACCCCACATGCCACAGAGAAGATCGAAGATCCCACGTGCTGCAACTAAGACCTGTTGCCACCTCATTAAATAATTAAAAATTTAAATAACAAGTAAATTAACTTTTGCCCAGGTGTCACTCCCCGCTCCACCACGGACTGGCTGTGTGACCTTGGGCAAGAGATGTCACCTCTCTGGGCCTCAAGTTTTTCACCAGTAAAATGGGACTGGGGTATGGGGGGGAGACGGCAGCACCCACCCCCCAGAAGGACTGCACAAATAAAATGAACACAGACAAAGCAGTTATGCTCAGAGTGTCTGTAAAAATAAGTACAGTAATATTTAAAAGGCCAGTGAGGTAGGTATGTGGTGATACTTTTCAGAGGAGCCCTGAAGCTCAGAGGTAGAGTAACTTGATGAAGGTCACACAGCATGTAAATGGCCAAGTGGAGATCAGAGCCTCTGGACACTTCTTTCCACTTTATGTTGCTGGTTAAGTGGTGAGGCACTGGCTATGTAGGAGCTCTTGGGGGGCCTGAAGAGGCTAGAAAAGCGGGGCTGCAACCCCCCCCCCTCAGCCCACCTCTAGGGCAGGGGCTTGCACTGCACCAACACCCACCTGAGCCATGGCTAGGCAGGAATTGATCCAGGAAGACTGGTTTTTTCCTCCGTCGTTTGCTCTCAATGCCGTGGGGATCTGAAGGAAGGCAAAGATGAGGACCCCTGGGTCCCACCAGCCCCTCCTCCCCAACCTGGGGGGGTGGGCAGGGCAGTGGGGTCAGTCAACCCCTCCCAGGGACCTGGAGAGGGACATCAAAAGGGGCAGAGGGGACACACCAGAGCTATTCAGCTCCCCAAGGACGTCAGGCAGCCCCCGTTTCCGCTTCTTGTCCACGCCATAGCTGTCTGTTCAGGAGATACCAGAGGCATACAAAATAACCCATGAAAAATAAGAATTAATTATAGAAACCATTTGGGAAGTTGTTGAGCTGTTCTGGCTATTTCCCAACCAATGTATATAGATGTCCATATCTTAGAATAAAACCCAAATTACTTTTAACCCCACTGGAACATCCCAGGTATAATTCTGCCCCAGCGCCTTTGCACTTGCTGATCCAGCTACTTAAAACACTCTTCCTCAACTCATATCACTTCCCTGGAAAACTGCTTAGTCACCCTCCTGTCCTCAGGTCAGCTGCCCCCTCTTCCAGGAAACCCTCCTTGAACTCTAAGGCTGGGTCAGGTGCCATACTCTGCAAGACGAATTCTATAAGCAATTCCATCCCAGCCCTGCCCACTCTTGCTGTCACTGTATGGGAATAGATCTTTCCCCCACCCCATCCCCCTACCCCTATAGGACAGTGGGCTTCATAGCACAGGGCTGGGGCTGTCTCTGGTACCACTATGTTCCCAGCAGAAGGCCAGGCATGAGCGGCTGTGCTGAGAGGAGAAGTTATTAAATAATCCCAAAATCTCACGAGATGGGTACTGTTACTATTTCCATTTTGCATAGGAGGAGTCATGAAACTAGGAAAAGCCAAGGTCACACAAGCCAGTAAGCAGACTGGGATTTGAACCCCAGTCTGTGCAACTCGGAGCCTGCATTCTACTTCTGCCTCTCCCCCTTTCCTCTTTGGGTCATCCCAAGCAAGGCCAAAGACCTGGTCTCTGGGGCAGTGGGTCACCCTGGGTTGTTGTGGTTACCATGGTCCCGAGGCAGGTAGGTGAAGGGCAGAGGCTCACTGCAGACCCCATCAGTAAGCCGCTGCAGAAAGACATTCACTGTCACAGGTTCAACGATCTCCAGGTCCTCGTAGGGTGGTGTCTTGAACACAATGGCAATCTGGCGGTGCACATCGGCCTGGGAGAAGTCAGCCCGGCCTTCCCAGGAGGCTCTGCTGAACACCACCGATATATCCTCTGGCAGGAAAGTGGGGGCATCAGCTGAGCCAAGACACTTGGTCCACTAGAGACCCAACTCACTCAGCCTCCCCCAAAACCAACACAAGTATTTCTAAGAATAAAACTAATTATGCGTGCATGCATGCTAAGTCACTTCAGTTGTGTCTGACGCCTATGGATCGTAGCACACCAGGCTCCTGTCCATGGAATTCTCCAGGCAAGAATGCTGGAGTGGGTTGCCATTGCCTCCTCCAGGGAATCTTTCCAACCTAGGGATTAAACCCACATCTCCTGTGTCTCCTGTATTGGCAGGTGGGTTCTTTAGCACTAGTGCTACCTGGAAAGCCCATATATGTGTATATATATTGAGGCTTTATATGTGTTGGACACACACAGATTACCTCTAAGACATGCAACAGTTCTAGGAAGCCCATGATATTGAGGAGAAAGCAAAGGCACTAGGAGATTAAGCCACTTGTCCAAGGTCACATGGTCAACAAGTGGTGCAGCCAAGATGGGAATCCAGGCAAGCAAGAGCTCTTCAGCACTAGCTCCTAGGACTTGGAGACGTTACTGATATTTCTGGGCCCAGTCATCACCCTAAAGAGGGAAAGTCATAGCACTTACCTCATAGGAGTTGTTAGAAGGATTAAATGAGTCATTCCAATAAAAGGGCTTATAAGAGGACTTAACATAATAGGTGATCAATCCTTACTAAGTATGATGGCTTTTATAAGCATTATGTAAAATATTAGCTCCAGGTCTGGAACTCAGAAAATCCTCAGTAAATGCTACCTCTTTGTGATGTAGCTCTTAGGTACTTGGGATCCCATCTCATCCTAATACCAGCTCATTTTAGGGGTTGAGGAAACCGGCTCAGGGTATTGAAGTCACCTGGCCAAAATCAGCCAGTGAGTCAGTGATGGAATAGAACTCAAATCTACCTTGAATCATTCACCCGGGGCAGGATCAGTTTTTCTGCCCTAACCCCGATTCCCAAGCTCCTAAGAATCTCCTTGGCCTTCCTCAGATCTCAGCTCAAATACCACCTCCTCCAGGAAGCTTTCCCAGATGCCTGGACCATATCTGGTCTTCCTGTTGTTCAGTCTCAGTACTGTGTCCTCTTCCCTATCAGCATTACACACATTTATAATTTGTATTTCTTTTCCTACTTCTCATTGAACTAAGAGCCCTGTGAGGGCAGAGTCTGAATGTGTCTTGGTCACTGCTATGTCCCAGCACTGCCTAGCATAGAGGAGCCACCCAATAACCATTTGCTCGTTCAAAAAAAAAAAAAAAAAACAGACTTCCCTGCTGGCAGAATGGATAAGAATCCACCTGCTAATGCAGGGGGACATGAGTTTGATCCCTGGTCTGGGAAGACCCCCACATGCTGCGGAGCAACTAAGTCCATGCGCCCCGACTGCTGAGCCTGGGCCCTAGAGCCTGCATGGTGCAACTACTGACCCCGTGTGCTCCAACCACTGACGTATGTGCGCACCTGGAGCCTGTCCTCTGCAACAAGAGAAGCCACCGCAATGAGAAGCCTGCGTATCGCCACGAAGAGTAGCTCCCGCTCGCCACAACTAGAGAAAGCCCACGCAAAGCAACAAGGACCCAGCGCAGCCAAAAGTGAATAAATAATAAAATGTTTTAAAACCCAGTTTGAAAAAGGGGTTTTGCATTTGAATGGATGTGACTCAAGTGGAAACCTCCTCCATTTTCTCCATCTGGAGCCCTGACCCAACTGTCATAAAGCATTTATTTATACAACTCCACGATTTTAATACCAGAATAGTTGCCCAAAGTTCCTGATGCCAAGGTCTGCCCAGCACTCAGTGCTGGCTGGTATAAACAGGCCTCCTTCTCTGTTCATGAATGAATGAGTGGGTATGTGGGTGGGTGACTCAGTGAGTGTGTGAATCAGTGGGCAATATCTGAAATCAGAGCTCTGGACCCTTCTACTAGGCTCCCCTGGTTAACCAGCTACTCCTCACCATCTCAGTCTCTGCAAGCTGGCAGACCACACTCTGCCCGCTCACTGCCCCAGGCCCCTCACCTTTCTGCACCTTGTCGCACAGTAGGTAGAGCTCCTCGCCACCCGTGCACGGCCCACTCTCCTTGTTGATTCGGCAAATCCGTAGCTCCGACGTGTTTGTAGACTCTGGGAAAGAGGAGAGGAAGACACACAAAGGGAAAAAAAAAAAAGAATTTAGTCATCAAATCCTTACCAGGAACCCAATGGGTGCCCACTCGAGATGTGGAGAGGTGGGAAATGGACAAGCCAGGGTGTCTGAGATTTTTGGAACCTGTGCTGCAGGTGGAAAAAAGAAGATGCCCAGGGTGGAGGGGTTAATGGACATCCCATAAGTCCTCTGCACTGAGGTCTAGTGAGCTCCCATCTCTGTCACGGGGATTGGATAGGTCAAAGCCCACTAGTAGCTAAGTGGGGACCATATGCCCTAGACCTGGCCAATCAAAGCATCACCTCCTCCTGGCCACAGCTGATTGGTCAGAGAGGAGAATGTGAGTAAAACTAGGCCAATGAGAGACAGTCCTGGGACTTTGAGCAAAAATATTGTGTAAGAGGACTTCCCTGGTGGTACAGGGGATAAGAATCTGCCTGCTGATGCAGCAGACACAGGTTCAATTCCTAGTATGGGAAGATTCCACACGCCACGGAGCAGCTAAGCCTGAGCTCTAGAGCCTTTGAGCCGCTACTACTAAGCTCACTTGCCACACCTCCTTAAGCCCAAGTGCCTAGAGCCTACGCACCTCAATAAAGAGTAGCCCCACTCACCGCAATTAGAGAAAGCCTGCATGCAGAAAAAAAAAAGAAATTGGGTAAAAGAATTTCTCTTCAGGAGTGGGAGAAAAGTTCCAGGCTGGTAGGACATAAGACTAGAGCTTTGTACAGTTATTTTGCCCCTGCCTGGGAGGGCCCTGCTAAGAGTGACTCTAACATGAAGGAAGCATGACCGAGAGATGGGAAAGAAATAGACCCCTAATGACATCACTGAGAGCCTGGATACATACAAACCTGAAGCACTATATTACCTCTGGATATTTTTAGTTAACGGAACAAACACTCTTTTTTTTTTTCTCCTTATGTAAGTTGGGATTCTATCTCTTGTATCCATAAAAGCCTGGACTGAATTAATATTCCCTGCCCATTTTGACGTTTGTGGCAGTGACTGTAAGTGGGCTAAAATCTAACATCCATTCCTAATCTTGTCTTCTATGCCTGTACCCCTCGATACAGAATGAAAAATCTAAATACATACTTTCTCAGACTGCTTTGCAACTAAAGGTGGCCATGGAGCCAAGTTCTGGCCAATGAGACATAAGCAGATGCCTATCAGGGCGATTCTGAGAAATGTATTATTTTCTGTAAAAGAGAGATTATTACTTATGCTGCCTGTTCCCAAGGACTGCGTCGTATAGTTGTACTGATTGTGCTTTCTAAAACACCAGAAGGCCCCATTTCCATAGGCTACTTAGTAAATGCTGACCTCTAGAGGTGGGCAGTGTGCAGCTTGCACACCATACAGGGTGACACCGCACACCATCTTGAACACAGACATGATGTCCAGAGCTGTGGCAGCCAGCTCATGACCATGAGGGAAAGGCCACGAGAATCACAGAGCTACTGAGCCAGCACCCTGATATAGCTGAGCAGCTGAGTCAGCAGGAACAGACTTAATAACTGAGAAAAAAAAAAATTCCGTTTGTTCACCCATTGTGTATGGGGCTTTCCAGTACTTGCAGCCAACGATGATCTTAATGGAACATCACCCTCGACTCACTCTTGTCGTAGACAGGCTCAGAGAGCACAGGGTCCATCCGGCGCATCTGTCCTTGCTGATCCCTGTATGAGGCCTGGAAGCAAATCCTCACAACATTCATGTCCACCTCCTGATGGTTCTTCAGGGACCCAGCTGTGGGAGAGATATGGGAAGGCTGAGTGCGGGTGGTGGAGACCCTAGTAAGGGGACGGGGGACAAGGAAGGGCTGGGGCAATGGTGGATACTGGGAAAGGCGAGGGGACAGGGTGGCGGAGGGGCGAGGGGTTTGGGAGGATGGGATGCTGAGCTAGGCGCAGGGACTCACCATTGTAGGGGTCGATGCCCAGCTGAATCTTCCGCTCAATGGCAGCCTCGATCTCCTTCTTCCTCACACACTGGATGCCCAGGTTGTTAAAGCTGAGTGGGGGAAGGGGTGAAGGGAGGCACTCCTGAGAGAGCAGGTGTCACCCTGACCCACAAGACAGCTCTGGCAGATGCTGCTGTGGGGCTCACACCCTCAGAGGCCGAAGCCCCCTCAGGCCCAGGGTTCTCAGCACTGGGAGGGGACTGGGGCTCAAACCCTTAGGGGTGTGGAGGATTCCTGAGAGAACTTGGGAACACACCTTATCTTTATCCCATGAAAGCACCAGCTGACCTCATTTATAAGAAGAAAACTGCCAATTAAACTCAAATGTGATATCAATTTTTTAAAGAACTCTCCAAAATAGCAGAGATCAAAACGCTGGATAATACTCTCTGTGGGTGATGTTATAGAGAATCAGGCACTCTCACTCATTGCTGGAGGGACTGTAAATCACCCGAGTGACCACGTACTGGAAGACAACATGGCAGTATTCATTCATTCCACCAAGACTTCCTGACCACCTGCTGTGTGCCAGGGATTGTGCTAGGCACATGGAACAGGGGGCTACAGCATGGAGCAAAAGAGATAAAGTCTCTGCTCTCACAGAACTTACATTTCCATTAAGTTTATAAATTGCTAAAAGTATAAACGCACAGATGTGGGGCCAACAATTTCATTTCTAGGAATCTATCCTAGAGAAGGGTATATATGAAGCCATTCATGAATAATAGTAACAGAGCAACAAGAGATTGGAATGCGTGCCCATTAATAAGAACATATTCGATTAATTGTTAACATCCATGCATTGGAATACTATGCAGCCAAGAAAAAGGATAGGACAGTTCTAAATGTACTGACAGGAATTATCTCTCAGATGTACTAAAACATAAAAACACAGTGCAAATGTCTCTGTCATTCACAAGGGAATGACATATATATATATATATAGGCATAGCATGACTTTAGTTGCCTTGAAGAAGGGGCACTAGTGACTAGGGGACCAAAGATGGAAGAAAATTCATTTTTCACTGCACACCCTTTCTGAACCTTTTACTTTTTTCAATTGAAAACATATAAATTATAAACTGAAAGAAAGAGTGGGCCTTGCAGTTAAGTCAGGTCTGGAGTCAAATCCCAGCTCTGCCACTGGCTATCTGGGCCCCTTCACCTCTCTGAGCCTCGGTTTTCTCACCTACAAAATGGAGATAAGTATAATGTATGTGAATGTTCATGCAGCAGGGTTCCAGGCCTAAATGAGACCCTCCGCTGTTCCCAGACCTTGGTTTCCCCATCTAGGCAACGCAGTGGGGAGAGTCTGGTTAAGCTGCCCCAGTCCTAAGGTTTTCTGGAGTGATCTTCAGCCCCTCAAAATCTTCATGACCAAGCACAAGGGGTCAGGGGTCAGGTACCTGTGCCGAGGGCTGACATGAGGCCGGAGCCGCACCCTGCAGACGCCATCTGTGCAGTCTTTCCCCACGAGGCTGTGGGGATGAACTCGGTGAGGCCAGTCCTTCCACACCAGGCAGGCGGTCACCTCCACCTCCCGCAGCCCTCCACAGTCCCGGAGCTGCAGGAAAACGGGTGCTCTTGGGATCCCATCACAGACACCTGCACCCATCCAAGCCTCCTCTGGTACCTCCTCTCCCCCTCAATGATGGAAGTGTGTCGGTTGAAGACCTCTTTTAGATCCTAAACCCAAAGCTTCCAACCTGGGGACCTCATAACATGAGAGCTGACCCACAGATGCACTGTCTTTGGCCACTCGACTTTAAAAAAATGGATGCACACAAGGTCTCCAAGTGTGGTCCACAGAGAGCAAACTAATAGTGGGGAGACCTGGTAGACACCACCTTAACCAGGTGATCAAGGTCAGCGTCACCAATACAGGGGCAACGGAGCACAGGCATCCTCTGTTGGGATGAATCACAAGCTGGAATCAAGATTGCCGGGAGAAACATCAACAACCTCAGACATACAGATGGTACTACTCTAATGTCAGCAAGTGAAGAGGAACTAAAGAGCCTCTTAATGAGGGTAAAAGAGGAGAGTGAAAAAGCTGGTTTAAAACTCAGCATTCCAGAAACTAAGATCATGGCACCAAGTTCTATCACTTCATGGCAAATAGAAGGGGAAAAAGTTGGAAACAGTGACAGATTTTTATTTTCTTAGACTCCAAAATCACTGCGGATGGTGACTGTAGCCTTGAAATTAAAAGATGCTTGCTCTTTGGGAGGAAAGCTATGACGAACCTAGACAGTGTGTTAAAAAGCAAAGATATCACTTTGCCGACAAAGGTCCATCTAGTCAAAGATATGTCTCCAATAGTCATGTATGGATGTGAGAGTTGGACCATAAAGAATGCTCTCTTCTCATCTATGACAGCCCCTCCAGAAGTGCAACCCCAGAATCTAATCGTGAGGAAATGTCAAACAAGCACTAACTGCAGGTCATCCATTCAGACATATCTGTGTCGTGAAAGACAATAAAAAGATGAGTGAGGACGTCCCTGGTGATCCAGTGGCTAAGACTCTGTGCTCCTAATACAGGGGGCTTGGGTTTGATCCCTGGTTGAGGAACTAAATCCCACATACCACAACTAAAACCCAGAGCGGCAAAAAAAAAAAAGGTGTCGTATTTGAACAAAAAGAACAAAAAATGTATTTCGATCTGCTGGTAGTTAAATAATGTATACATCTGTCAAAATCCTTAGAGCTACACACTTAATATTTGATCAAATACAACTCAATTTCCAAAAAAATAGAGGCGAGAAACTCCAGAGACACAACCAAATGCAACATAGGACCCTAGATTGAGGAGGGAGAAATCATTATAAAACACATTTTGGGGGACTTCCCTGTGGTTAAGAATCCACCTGCCAATGCAGAGGACATGGGTTTTATCCCTGGTCCAGGAAGATCCTACATGCCGGGAGCAACTAAGCACCACAACTACTGAGCCAGGGCTCTAGAGCCAGTGAGCTGCAGCTACCAAGCTGGTACATCACACCTGCCGAAGCCCTCAAGGCTAGAACCAGTGCTCCACTACAAAAGAAGCTTCCAAAGGGAGAAACCTGAGCACCACAATGAAGAGAAGCCCCCACTCACTGCAAATAGAGAAAGCCCCTGCAGAACAAAGACCCAGCAGGGCCAAAAGTCAATCAAGCAATAGATCTTAAAAAAAAAAAAAAAATTGGGGGGAACAATTTGGAAATTCCAGCATGAACTGTATATTAAATGATATTATGCAATATTATTGATTTTTTTCTAGGCATAGTAATGAGTGTCGCAGCCATGCAGGAGCTTATTTTTAGAAGATGCCCCCTGAAGTATCTACAGGTGAAATAACATGATATCTACAACTCATCTGCAAATGGGTCGGCAAAAAAAGCAACGTGCATATCTGTGTGTGTGTGAGCGCTACGCATGTGTATGTATGTTTGTGTGCATGGAAAGAGGGTCAGATATAAGCAAATTGAGGTAAAATTGAATACTGATGAATACAGGTGAAGGGTACACAGGTGCTTGTACTATTTTTTAAATTTTTCTGGAGATTGCAATTGTTTTCATTCTAAATTCATCAAAATGTGTACATTGTGTGTAGTTTTTGTATATCAGTTATACTTCAAAGAAAGAAACAAACAAGAAATCTAGAAGAAAGATTTAAAAGATTTTTTTAAAAAGTAAAAAGTTGGGGCAGGGTAGGGGAGGGAAGGACTGAGAGTTTGGGGTTAGTAGATGCAAACTGTTATATGTAGGATGGATAAACAACAGGGTCCTACTGGATAGCAAAAGGAACTATATTCAATATCCTGTGATAAACCATAATGAAAAGAATATATGTATAAATATATACATATGTATATATAACTAAATCACTGATATACAGCAGAAATTAACACAATATTGTAAATCAACTATAATTCAATAAAATAATTATTTATTAAGTTGGGGAAGGGACTTCCCTGATATTCAGTGGTTAAGACGGCACTTTCACTGCAGAGGGCACAGGTTTGATCCCTGGTCAGGGAACTAAGGTCCCGACCACTGTGTAGCACGGCCAAAAAAAAAAAGAAGGGGAAAACTTGGAGCCTACGTTTAAAAGGTATGAGACATCACGCTCTTCTAGATTTCCAGGTTCTCCTTCTTAAAAAGGAAGTTATGACAACTGGGGCTGGAATTCTACTCAGCAGCTACATGGGGCAGCAGACAGATTCCAGCCCCTTGAGGTGGGGCCCAGACCTACTTGGTTTTCCTGGGTCACTGGCAGGGCCCAGCTGGTATCAGAGAACCTCTAAAATGTGTGCTCTGAACATGTAAAGTGAAAAGTGAAAGTTGCTCAGTCGTGTCCAACTCTTTGCGACACCACGGACTCTACAGTCCATGGAATTGTCCAGGCCAGAATACTGGAGTGGGTAGCCTTTCCCTTCTCCAGGGGATCTTCCCAACCCAGGGATCGAACGCAGCTCTCCTGCACTGCAGGGGGATTCTTTACCAGCTGAGCCACCAGGGAAAGTGAAAGTTTAAAGCTAGTGCCTATAAAACATAATGAACAGGTGTGTCTCAGTGGGCGAGTACTGCCCTCTAGGGGGTGTTTGTGGTACTGGTGACAATTTTGGTGATGGAGACAGCAGGCCAGACACAGGGCCAGAGATGCTACCCAGCCTGCAATACCAGGACTGCTAAGACACTTCAGTTGTGTCCAACTCTGTGAGACCCCATAGACGGCAGCCCACCAGGCTCCCCTGTCCCTGGGATTCTCCAGGCAAGAACACTGGAGTGGGTTGCCATTTCCTTCTCCAATGCATGAAAGTGAAAAGTGAAAGTGAAGTCACTCTGTCATGTCCGACTCTTTGAGACCCCATGGACTGCAGCCCACCAGGCTCCTCCGTCCATGGGATTTTCCAGGCAAGAGTACTGGAGTGGGGTGCCACAATACCAGGACAAACCCACACAAATCCTGTAAGACTTCTGAATATCCCGCCAGCATTCACATCGGTGACAAGCCTGTTTGAAAAAGTCAGAAGCCAGAACCTTCTTCCGTTTTACACATATAGCATTTTTTTTCCCAGGTGCCACAATGGTAAAGAATCTGCCTGCCAATGCAGGGGATCCCTGAGTCGGGTAAACTCCTGGAATAGGAAATGCAAACTGCTCCAGTATTCTTGCCTGGAAAATTCCGTGGACAGAGGAGACTGGTGGGCACCAGTCCATGGGGTCGCAAAGAGTTGGACATGACTGAGCACACACGCACACTTTTTTCCCCATAACTTTCAAATACACTGAAGTGTCAAAAGCTGCAATGGCTATGTTAATTGAGAGAGCACTGGATTTCATTTAGACTGAGAATTATTCATCACTTTGGTGGCTTTTTCTTCCCTCGATATGCAGCTTGTGGGATCTTAGTTCCCTGACCAGCGATTGAACTGGTGCCCCTGCAGTGGAAGCACGCAGTCTTAACCACTGGACCAGCAAAGAAGTGAGTCACTACCAGGTATAGGCTAAACTGCACGCTTCCAAAATTCATATGTTGAAGCCCTAGCCCCAGGGAGACAGACCCTGTAAGTGCTGTGCTTAGTCGTGTCTGACTGTTTTGTGACTCCATGGACTGTAGCATGCCAGGCTCCTCTGTTCATGGGATTTCCCCCAGGCAAGAATATTGGAGTGGGTTGCCACTTTCTCCTCCAGGGTATCTTACTGACCCAGAGATTGAACCCAAGTCTTTTGCATCTCCTGCAGTGGCAGGTGGGTTCTTTACCACTAGCACTACCTAGGAAGCCTTATAGCCTTTAGAGAGGTGAGTAAATTAATCAGCGCTTAGGGTGGGGACTACCTGATTTCTCAGATGATAAAGAATCTGCCTGCAATTCAGGAGACCTAAATTGAATCCTTGGGTTGGGAAGATCCCCTGGAGGAGGGAATGGCTAGCCCACTCCATGATT
>SJYA01002430.1:798917-850753 GCA_006410615.1 Neotragus moschatus | reverse complement strand
CCATACCATTTCTGTCCTTTATTGAGCCCATCTTTGCATGAAATATTCCCTTGGTATCTCTAATTTTCTTGAAGAGATCTCTAGTCTTTCCCATTCTGTTGTTTTCCTCTATTTCTTTGCATTGATCACTGAAGAAGGCTTTCTTATCTCTTGGTATTCTTTGGAACTCTGCATTCAGATGCTTGTATCTTTCCTTTTCTCCTTTGCTTTTCACCTCTCTTCTTTTCACAGCTATTTGTAAGGCCTCTGCAGACAGCCATTTTGCTTTTTTGCATTTCTTTTCCATGGGGATGGTCTTGATCCCTGTCTCCTGTACAATGTCACGAATCTCATTCCATAGTTCATCAGGCACTCTATCAGATCTAGGCCCTTAAATCTATTTCTCACTTCCACTATATAATCATAAGGGATTTGATTTAGGTCATACCTGAATGACTAATCCAACCTGCCTCTTGGCCTTCTGTTCTGAAATGAAAGTTGCTCAGTTGTCTCTGACTCTTTGCAACCCTGTGGACTGTAGCCCGCCGGGCTCCTCTGTTCATGGAACTCCCTAGGCAAGAATACCGGAGTGGGTTGCCATTCTACAAGAAGAGGCAATCAACCCTGAATATTCATTGGAAGGACTGATGCTGAAGCTGAAACTCCAATACTTTGGCCACCTGATGCAAAGAACGGACTCATTGGAAAAGACCCTGATGCTGGGAAAGATTGAAGGAGNCTCCCTAGGCAAGAATACCGGAGTGGGTTGCCATTCTACAAGAAGAGGCAATCAACCCTGAATATTCATTGGAAGGACTGATGCTGAAGCTGAAACTCCAATACTTTGGCCACCTGATGCAAAGAACGGACTCATTGGAAAAGACCCTGATGCTGGGAAAGATTGAAGGAGGGAAGAGAAAGGGATGACAGAAGATGAGATGGTTGGATGGCATCACTGACTCAATGGTCGTGAGTTTGAGCAAACTTCAGAAGATGGTGAAGGACAAGGAAGCCTGGCGTGCTGCAGTCCATGGGGATGCAAACAGTCAGACACAACTGAGTGACTGAACAAAAGAAGAGGTAATTTGGATGCACAAAGAAACATCAGTGTGGACAAAAAGGAGAGACCAAGTGAGGAGAGAGAGAAGGCGGCCATCTGCAAGCCTAGCAGAGAGGCCTCAGAGGAAACCACCCCTGCCAATAGCTCAGTTTTGGCCTTCCAGCCTCCAGAATCATGAGACAATAAATTCCTGTGGTTCAAGGCACCCAGTCTGTGGGATTTTGTGAGGGCAGCCAGAACTGAGTAATAAACCAGCTTAAACATGGGATCCGATTCAGCAACAGATATTAGGACGAACTGCCACCCCACGTGCCAGGATGTCAGACTCTAAGAGGACCACAGCCTCACCATTGGGGTATTCCTGTCAAAATTAATAACCTGATTTAACCTGGAAACAGCCAATAAATCCAGAATGTGGGACATACTACATACTACACCCATACTTCCCTGGGGGTCAAGTGGCTAAGATTCTGCACTTCCCAATGCAGGGGGCCCAGGTTCGATCCCTGGTCAGGGAACTAGATCCCACATGTTGCAACTAAAAATCCGTGTGCCGTAACTAAATTCCTCATGAGGCAACTAAAGAGCCTGTACACTGCAGTGAAGATCGAAGACTCCTCGAGCCACAGCTAAGTTGTAGTGTAGCCAAATAAACAACAACAACAACAAAAACGACACCTTTTCTGTCCTGCATAAATGTCCCCGTCCCGAAACGCCAAGGCAACCTGAGGAACAAACCCCGTCACATCGAAGATGCCTGTCTTTGTTTCTTGAGGATTCTGGAGGCTGGAAGTCCAAGATCAAGGTGCCAGCATGGCTGGGTTCTGGCGAGGGCCTCTTTTGGGCACGGGTTCTGTCACCGTGTCCTCAGATAGGGGAAGGCAGAGGGCGTTCTCTGGAACCTCATCTGAAAGGGCACTGATCTCAAAGGCCTCACCTCCCACTACCATCACTTTCAGATTTGGGAGTGCTCAGTCCGGTCTGACTCTTTGGGACCCCATGGACTGCAGCCCACCATGCTCCTCTGTCCATGGGATTTTCCCAGGCAAGAATACTGGAGTGGGTTGCCAACTTTTGGAGTTAGGGTTTGAATGTATGAATTGAGAGGGTACACAAACATTTAGACCTGACAACTAAAGGCAGGACTGGACTAGACTGGATATTAAACAAGTGGACCAAAGAAAAAAAAAGCATAAAGGATATCTGGGGTCAGTGGGGTCAACAGACTATGGACTTAACCTTAGAAGATACTGTTGCATGAATATTACATTTCTAGTATGTGATAAGAGTGTTGTCATGATACAGATCCTACGTTGCAAAAAAAAGTCATGCTTTCGAGAGCTACAGGCAGAAACATTTTGAGTGAAGTATCACTCACTTTCAAATTGCCCTCTATAAATGTCTATATAAAGAGAGAGGCAAGGGTGGGGTGAGAGGAAGGCTCAAGAGGGAGGGGATATATAGTTATGACTGATTCACATTGTTGTACAGCAAAAACCAATATAACATTGTAAAGCAATTATCCTCCAATTAAATAAAGAGAGAGGCATTGAGGGAGAGGAGACAGAAAACATCTCACACGAGGAAGCTGGCACCAGGACGGGGATCAGAACAGGCATCCCTGAGGTGGGCTGAGGCCTCGCAGGTAAATGGGGGGTGACTGACTCTGCCAAAACCTTTGTCTGTGTGGGTCACAACAAACTGTGGAACATTCTTAAAGAGATGGGAATACCAGACCACCTGACCTGCCTCCTGAGAAATCTGTATGCAGGTCAAGAAGTTAGAACTGGACATGGAACAACAGACTGGTTCCAAATCGGGAAAGGAGTATGTCAAGGCTGTATACTGTTACCCTGCTTATTTAATTTATATGCAGAGTACATCATGAGAACTGCTGGACTGGATGAAGCACAAGCTGGAATTAAGATTGCCAGGAGAAATATAAATTACCTCAGATACACAGATGACACCACACTTATGGCAGAAAGTGAAGAACTAAAGAGCCTCTTGATGAAAGTGAAAGAGGAGAGTGAAAAAGTTGGCTTAAAGCTCAACATTCAGAAAACTAAGATCATGGCACCTGGTCCCATCACTTCATGGCAGATAGATGGGGAAACAGTGGAAACAGTGAGAGACTATTTTGGGGGGCTCCTAAATCACTACAGATGGGGACTGTAGCCATGAAATTAAAAGACGTCTACTCCTTGGAAGGAAAGTTATGACCAACCTAGATGGCATATTAAAAAGCAGAGACGTTACTTTGCAACAAAGGTCGGTCTAGTCAAAGCTATGGTTTTTCTAGTAGTCATGTATGGATGTGAGAATTGGACTATAAAGAATGCTTTTGAAGATTTTTGAGAGTCCCTTGGACTGCAAGGAGATCCAACCAGTCCATCCTAAAGGAAATCAATCCTGAATATTCAATGGAAGGACTGATGCTGAAGCTGAAACTCCAATACTTTGGCCACCTAATGTGAAGAACTGACTCATTGGAAAAGACCCTGATGCTGGGAAAGACTGAAGGCGGGAAGAGAAGGGGACGACAGAAGATGAGATGGTTGGATGGCATCACCCACTCAATGGACATAAGTTTGAGTAAACTCCATGAGTTAGTGATGGACAGGGAGGCCTGGCATGCTGCAGGCCACGGGGTCGCAAGGAGTCAGACACGACTGAGTGACTGAACTGAACTGAACTGAAGGCTNCGGGAAGAGAAGGGGACGACAGAAGATGAGATGGTTGGATGGCATCACCCACTCAATGGACATAAGTTTGAGTAAACTCCATGAGTTAGTGATGGACAGGGAGGCCTGGCATGCTGCAGGCCACGGGGTCGCAAGGAGTCAGACACGACTGAGTGACTGAACTGAACTGAACTGAAGGCTGCAGGTGGAATGCACTTCAGGCAGGAGGAACAGCAGTAGAGAAAGCCTGATGGCTGGATGATGGGGAGTGAGGGGGCTGGGTGGGAGTGGGCAGCAGAAGCTGGACCAGGAAAGGTCTTAGAGGGACTTCCCTGGTGGTCCAGTGACTAAGATTCCACGCTCCCAATGCAGGAGGCCTGGGTTCCATCCCTGGTCAAGGAACTAGATCCGACATGCCATAACTAAGATGGAAGATCCCACATGCTGCAACTAAGACCCAGGACAGTTAAATAAATAAATAAATCTTTTTTTAAAAAAAAAAAAGAAATAAGCAAAGGTCTTAAGAGGCTTTGGGGAGGATCCTCCCCAGGAGGACCTTGGGCCTCCTCCTGAGGGCACACCGGAGACCAAGGAGGATTCTAAGCAGGGGAGAGGAGCAGATGTGTAATTTACCAGCACCTCTCTGGCTGCTTCAGTGAAGCGGGGAGGGAAATCTGAAGGGGACTGAGAGCTGGTCACCAGGGAGGAAGCTGGAGGTCAGGGAGCAGCTGGGCCTGGATCCGGCCCTAGTGGGATGGTGAGGACACAATTCAGGGTCCATGGACACTTGGGCAAAGATCCAGAAATACAAGAAGGCTCCGTATCGGAGAGGCATGAGGCATCAGGCCTCTCAGACATCACTGGGAGAGACAGTAATGGATGCAACCCCCGAGGAGGGCAACTTGTCAACGGCTGTCAAGTTGCCTTTGATGGGCAATCCCACTTCCAGAAGTTTGGGGATTTTATTTTACTTTTTTTTCCCCATGCCACACAGTTTGTAGAATCCTAGTTCCCCAATGAGGGACTGAGCCTCGGGCCCTCAGATATGAAAGCACAGAGCCCTAACCCCTGGACCACCAGAGAAGTGCCTGTTATCACGTTTTGTAGAGAAGGCACAGAGGGACTGAGTAACCTGCCTGAGGCAGTAGAGCTAGCAGCTGGTGGAAGCAGGATTCGAACTCAAGCACTCTGATTCTTACCGTGAACCAAGAGGCTACACAGCCTTTACAGCAATAATGATTGTGATCAATACTGTCATATTGCCAGGAAGGTCTTTAATGCCAAGTAACAGTGGTGTATTGTCACCCTGCTTATTTAACTTATATGCAGAGTACATCATGAGAAACGCTGGGCTGGAAGAAACACAAGCTGGAATCAAGATTGCCGGGAGAAATATCAATAACCTCAGATATGCAGATGACACCACCCTTATGGCAGAAAGTGANCCCCCGGTGCCCCGCCCCCTCTGCCTACCTCGATGGCGGGCAGCGTCTTGCTGGCTTCGGTGCTGCTCTCTCCAAGGATGCTGCCGGCCGAGCGGCCCTCACACTCATAGCGGAAGCGCATGCCGCGCTGCTTGGGCTGCTCGGTGATGACCAGGTGCGGCCGCGGCCCGGCGCCCGGGGCCGGGGGCACCAGCCGGCCCAGGGTGCAGCCCCACGACGGCGGCGTGGCCGGGGGCGGGGCCGCCGCGGGGCCCAGGGTGACGGTGCTCAGGGAGGCCGCCCCGCGAGACACCAGGCGCGGCAGCCCCTCGCCCGGGCCGGGCGGCGCCCCCTCCAAGCCGAAGCCGTTCTCCTTGATGTACTCGTCAATGATCTCTGCGGGAGAAGCCAAAACTCGGGGTGACGCCGATTGTTAAAAGAAAAGGCTTGTTTAATCCCCTGACTTTTGCCACTCTCTCCATTTCCTGTCCATTCGTTTCTTCAAGACAGATTTCTTGTGGGTTTCACACACACAGAGTAGGAGCTTCAGCTCTGAATACACAAAAAAGCCCCTGCCTTCCTTCTTGCAAATAGACCCCCAACATGCCCAGTTCTTAAGGCCCTGAGGGTGGGCCTGGTTTCTCCTCCTCCTGCATCCTCATGTCCACTTGCCTCCGAAACAGCTCCTGCACCCACGCCTCGATCACCTCTCACCTGGATCAAGGTAAAACCAAGTCACAGGCACCCCTGCCTCCATCTTGCCCCATTTAATAACAAGAACAGCCACTCTGCCGAAGCTTCATCTCAGAAAGAAGCATCACCATCCAGTGATCAAGGTGGAAGGATCCCATGTTTGTCAGTGCTCAGGATCCCACATCCCCTAGGTCCAATCCATGAACTTTTCCTGCGTGTGTGTGCACGCTAAGTCGCTTCAGTCATGTCTGACTCTTTGCGACCCTATGCACTGTAGCCCACCAGGCTCCTCTGTCCATGGCATTTCCCAGGCAAGAATACTGGCGTGGGTTGCCACTTTCTCCTCCAGGGGATCTTCCTGACCCAGGGATCGAACCCGCGTCTCTTGCAACTCCTGCATTGGCAGGAGGATGCTTTACCACTAGCACCACCTGGAACTCTCTCTCCTGCCTCTCCCTCAAATTTACATGTATAATCCCATCACTTCTCCCCACCCCTGCCCCAGCCGCCGCTGCCTCCTCCCTGGGCCACCCTCCATCCTTTTCCATCTGATCATCGCTCCGGGTCCCCACCTCCCCTCTTCCAGTCTATCTGCCACACACAGCCAGGGGGATCTGATATCAGATCCTGTCCTCATGTGCACAGAAACCTCCAGTGGCTCCTATCTCCCTACGAGTCAGTCAACACCCTCCCCATATAAAACTTCCCCCAGACTCCATCTCAGGAAAACAAGACAAAACCCACACCCTGGGCCTTGGCCACAGAATCCTGGCTGTCCTGGGCCTCTTGCCTCCCCCCACCCCCTCTCACCACATTCTGGTCTCTTTTCTGTTGCACCTGCTAAGCCCGGCCCTCTTCAGGGTGTCGTACTGCTTCCTCCATTGGCCTGGTCCCCCCATTTGAAGCATGCTGGCTCCTTCTCATCCAATCTCAGTTCACCTCTTCAGAAAGGCCTGATCTAATGTATTTTCCCCAGGCCCCTTCCTGTTTATTTCCTTCACAAGCCTTAGCCCGATCTAACATTATTTTGTTCTTTACTCCTTTTCCTTTGGTCTCTGCCACTACAGTATCAGCTCCAAGAGGGCAGAGGCTTCGGTTCAGAGCCGAATTCACAGCACATGCTCCATACAGTGCCCTCAAGGGATGAACAACAGCTGTAGTAATAGTAACTAATATTAAAGGCAGCTGGCATATGCTGAATTTTCACAAGTGCTGCTAAGTACCCTGGGAGCACATGACTGTTAAAATCCCCCAGCAGTCCCACAAGTTACACCGTTACCTCCTCACCAACAAGGAAGGCCAAGATCCCCCTCTGTGAGCACTTGGGACTCTTAAGCCTCCCCCCACAGACCACCCTGTGATACTTACCCAATTCATCTGTGGAAGGAAAAGAAAGAGAAAGGTAAGAAAGGTGAGGTCCAAAAAGTGGTCAAAGACTTTCATGTTTTAAGACAGACCCCCCCCCTCAACCCCCTGCCCTCCTGGAACCCTTCCTTCCTCCATCCTGAGAAATCCTGGGATGTTAAGCCCCACCCCCATCTCTCGCTCCTGGCCTACTTTCCCTTCAGCTCCCGATGTTGGGGTCCTAGGGTTAGGCTACCCTCAAATGCCTCCCCTCAGAACATTTAGACCAGGAATTATGAAACATTGTTGAAAATCTGATGAAAAGCCAAGGGTTTTATCACCAGGGGAAAAAAAGGGGGGGGGGACACCTAAGATTCTAAACAAGGGAAATCCCTAGAGGTTTGGTCATTAGAACTCTGTGCTTTCACTACCAAGGGTCCAGGTTCGATCCCTGGTTGGGGAATTAAGATCTCACAAGTTCTACTGCTCAGCAAAAAATAAATAAATAAAAAGATTCTGAACAAAATGTGAGGTTGTACCCCTCCCTAAAGCCCACCCAAGACCCCCAGACATCACTTGCTGGTGTCTGAAGCCCCAGGGAGGCTGATCCTCCACCCCCACCTGTTCTGCATCCTGTGCTGGTCCCCCACAGTGCCCACCCGGGATCCAGGATTCACCCCTACTTCCTAAGGAGGGGATAACAGCAATGCGGAGGAGCCCCTTATCACCTCCTCAGGAAAGCCCAGCCCTGGAAGGGACCACGGAGGATGGAAACAAACCTCCCACCATTCCACAGACGTAGAACAACAGGAGCCCCAAGGGAGCAAGCAAGCCTGAAGGGTCACACAGCCAGGGACGGCAGGCGGGGTCCAGGTGCCCCATCCACGGTTGCCTGCGCTGGCGACTGGCGGCTGGATTATCGCTGAGCTGCTCAGCTGCCAGATCTGTCCTCCTCCTCCACTCTCCAGGAGTGGCTCCCGGCAGCCAGACCTTTGCTCCTTGGAAAGCAAGCAGTCTTCCTACACTTCTTATCTCATGTGATCTGTAAAGTCAGCAGGGTGAGGAAGACACTCCCACTTGGCAGATGGGGACACTGAGGCTGGGAGAGAGGAGGGGACATACAGTCGCTCAGTGGCAGGGCCAACGTCAAGTCACTTCAACTTGGAAACACCTTCTTAGGCGTCCGTGCTGGATGACTTGGGGCTCCAAAGATGACTTAGCCTGTGTCCAAGCCCTCAAGGAGCTCCCAGGCTGCGAGGGGAAACTGAGGCCCAGGCAACTTTGACTGAAGCTCTGGACTGCTTCCATTCAAATCCTGGCTCTATTCCTTTCTATGTGCTAATGTGGCCTTGAGCCGTTACTTCTTCTTTTTTTTTTTTTTTAGTTTAGAATTTGGGATGTTTTAGTTGTGGCATGTGAACTCTTAGTTGTGGCATGTAGGATCTAGATCTAATTCCCTGACCAGGAGTGGAACCCGGACCCCCTACATTGGGAGTGCAGAGTCTTAGCCACTGACCACCAGCGAAGTGAAAGTCACTCAATCGTGTCCGACTCTTTGTGATCCCATGGACTATACAGTCCATGGAATTCTCTAGGCCAGAATACTGGAGTGGGNGAGTGGAACCCGGACCCCCTACATTGGGAGTGCAGAGTCTTAGCCACTGACCACCAGCGAAGTGAAAGTCACTCAATCGTGTCCGACTCTTTGTGATCCCATGGACTATACAGTCCATGGAATTCTCTAGGCCAGAATACTGGAGTGGGTAGCTTTTTCCTTCTCCAGGGGGAAGTCCCTTAACCTCTTCTTGTGCCTTGGTTTCTTCACCTATAAAAAGGACATAATAATAATGCCCCTCTTGTGGGGCTGTTGTGAAAATTAAATGAGCTGATACACAGGAAGCACTTAGAACTGCCATAATAGTAGGTGATACATAAATGCTGGCTAGTGTTGGGTAAGGCATCAGAGACATTATTTTATGAATTTGGGAAAATTGCTTCTGCTCTCTAGGCCTCAGTTTGTCTGTCTATAAAATGGGGAGCTTGGAAGACATCATATCAGAATATCAGGTGTGGAGTCACACAAATGTCAGTTTGAATCCCAGCTGTCACTTGCTGGCTGTGTTGCCTTGGACAAGTCGCTTAACTTGTCTTGAGCCTCCTCTATAAAATGAGCTCTGATATATCTCAGGCATTAGTATGATTTAGCAGCACACTGGGAAATTGCTTAGTATAGAGTCTGAACACTTCAGGCCCTTCATAAAGTTTAGTTATTAGTTTTTTTAAAATTATTATTACCTAAAATCCTCTTTCAGTCAGGAAATGTTAGGGATTTCTCCTTATTCAGGGACTGCTCAAATACCAACCTACACTCCTCCCCTCGCCACCTCCTACACAAACTTGCCACCATTCAGGGGCAGCCACTTAAGCACACTTGAGCAACTGTCTTTCTCACTACTTGCCTCAGGGCTTTTGCACAGGCTAATCTCTGCAAGAATGCCCTTCCTTCAGTTCTTTGTATGCCTCCTTCTTCACTTTCAGTTCCCCATTCAAATGTCACCTCCTAGATAGGTCTTCCCTGACTCCTTTATCCAAAGTAACCCCCAGAACCCCCACTCCAGTCACTCATAGTTAGGTGCCTTGGTTTTATCATTTTCATGACACTTGTTAGGATTTGACATGACCTTATATTACAGTGATTCATATCAGTCTCCTGTAGACTGTGAGCACCAGAGAGGAGGAAACACGTCTGCCCCTCCCCACTACACCCAGGGCCCAGTATGTGTCTGGTCCACCAAAATGAGGGAAAATTTCCCTCCATCTCAGTTCTCCCATCCTCACCTTGCTATTTAGGTATCATTGATCCCAAGATTTGTTTATAGCCTTTATCAAATTTTACAATCCTACAGTTAATTCATTGTGTACCTAGCTGCCTCCACGGAGCACTATGATGGCACAGCCAGGGTTGTCTCAGTTACTGCTGAGTCCTCAGCACTGCCCAGCACAGGGCCAGGTAAGGAATAGGCATTCAATATTTACTGAATGGATTATGGCAAAAATTACTCTTAATTGAAACCAAAGATCTAGGTCTTGGGTCAGAAAAATCTCAGCCTTGTTCCTGCCCAGAAGCAGTGCTTGGGAGGACCTGTTTCCGGTGCAGCTCCCAGCTTTCTCCTAGAATCTCCCACTCAGAGATCTGTTAGAGAACCCACAGGCCCTCCTCCACAGCCATACCAGCACTTCTGGGGTCCATCCCAAGATTCTACCTCCAGAGAGAGGTTCAGACCCAGCCCTTAGGGGCCACGGATTCAATTCTTGACCTGCAAATTCCAGCACATTTATGAGAAAGGATGACATCCTTTGGCCATGGTTCTGTATTTCCTTGGTCAGCGCTGTATATTGGGTGTTTTTTTGTTGTTGTTGCATGACACGTGGGATCTTAGTTGCTCAACCAAGGATCAAACCCATGCCCCTTGCAGTGGAAGCGTGCAGTCTCAACCACTGTACCACCAGGGAAGTCCTATAAATTTTGGATGGCACCAAATGAGGGGCAGTATAGATTAGTGGTTCTGAGTATCTCTTGAGAACTTGCTAGAAATGCACATTTCCAGAGCTCATCCTGGATCCACTGAATCAGAAATTCTGGAGGTGGAGCCCAAAGATTTGTTTTTAACAGCTCTCTCTGCTCGGTGATCCTTAAATGTGTGCCAAATATTGCTTTAATACTGTCATTGTTTTAATACTGGTACTGTTTAGCTGTATCAGCTCATTGACTCATCTTGGTCCCTCTAACAGGGAGGCATTGATATTATGCCCATTTTACAGATGAGAAAAACTGAGGCCCAGAGAGGGGAAATGACTTGCAGACATTCACACAGTGAAGGGGTGGTGGCATCAGTATATAATTTTTACCCTCTGCACTATGATAGTGAATCTCTAAAGAGAACTCTTAGAAAGCGAGTAAGTGGTTAGTTATACTTGCCCAGCTCCTTATCACCTGGGAGGTAGGGGCATCTGGGGACCCCCATCTCAACAGGCAGGGAGGGACACAGGCTGAGGAAAGCTGTGGTGGACCTCTGCAAAACCCCCCAGACAGAGGCGTGCACAGTGCCACCTCCATACGATTCCCTCTGCCCCGTCCTGAGAGTGCAGATGGGCAGCAACTGTGGAGGGCTGCTCACCCGTGGTCCTGGAAACGGTGAGAGAGAACGAGGAGAGGTCAGCGGACCCTGCAGGGAAGGAAGCATGTTTCAGGAGGTGATGAAGATGCGGCGGGAAAACCAGAGAATCTTCCAGGCTCCACCCTGTTCCTCTTCTGGCATCGCCTTTTTGGGTCAGGCCCCTCACTCTTGGCTTGCCTGGTCTGGCCTTACTTACTTCCTTAACTCGTGGACAGGTTCTCTACTTTCTCTCAGTNTCCCATTACCCAGGCCGAGACCACCGAGTCCGCTTGGAGCCACTACCTAACCTACCCATGTAGCAAATTAGGAAACTGTGACCTGCCTTCCCAAGTCTGCCAACCGGCCTTGACCTGTTTGCCTGGAAGGGAAGCTTCAGGCTCAGGAGGTTACCAGAGCTCCATAGCTGCCCTGATGATAAACTTTTCGAAACTACCACGGTCTCTCTACACCTCAGTTCCTTCAACTGAGTCAATCGTTGAAGATACTTAAACATTTAAAGCTAGGGTGTCAACTCTAGGATCTGTCTGTTTTGTTCCTTGCTGTATACCCAGCATCTAGAACAGCACCTGAAAAACAGTAGGTGCCCAATAATGTTTACTGAATGAATGGATGGATGTTTCATTCCTCCCCACAGCTCCCTTAGGTTTTCTAACAGCCCACAATACTTTCAGCTCAAAGGCTCAATAACTGGGAAAGATAACAGCAGAGACCCCAGGGTACATGAGTTGAGTGCCTGATCCCTGGGCTTACCTGGGGGCCTCACCAATGCCTCACACCTTGCACAAGCATCAGAGAAAGGTGAGATAATTGGGACTAATGCAGAGAAGAGGAGATTGAGGCTCAAAGAGGGGCAGCCAGTTGGTTAGATCATATGTCTAAGCCTATTCATTAGGTCACAGCTTGGACACCAAGCACCCTCAGGTCACAGAGCCCAGGTTTGACATCCTGTGTCTGCTTGTGAAAATTTTGTCTTCCACCTCTTCTCTTCATGGCCCACATGGACTCACTGATTCAGTAGACATACACTTATTGAGCATCTGCTGTGTGCCAGAGCCTGCACTGGGTACCAGGGCACCCAAGCCAGCCTTGGAACTGCTCATGGGAGGCAGGGGAGTCCACTGTAGTTCTCAAAGTGTGGCCTTAAGCCTTCTGGTGATATGAAGTCAGCTTAAGTTGGAGTACTGCTATAAAGCCAAATAGGGAGCAGACATTTCCTGCAATGGTTGGATAGCAAATTTGTTCTGCTTTAGGATTTGAGGATTAGACATCTCAAAACTCCACTCTGCCATAGCACTGCTGCTGCTAAGTTGCTGTTAAGTCACTTCAGTCGTGTCCGACTCTGTGTAACCCCATAGACGGCAGCCCACCAGGCTCCCCTGTCCCTGGGATTCTCCAGGCAAGAACACTGGAGTGGGTTGCCATTTCCTTCTCCAATGTATGAAAGTGAAAGTGAAGTCGCTCAGTCGTGTCCGACTCTTAGCGACCCCATGGACTGCAGCCCACCAGGCTCCTCCGTCCATGGGATTTTCTGCCATAGCACAAAAGGCACCAAAGATCATATAGAAACAATGAGCATGACTGTGCTCCAATAAAATATTGTTATAGCCACTGCAATTTGAATTTTAACTTTCACGTGAAACAACATATTCTTGAGATTTTTCTCCAACCACTTAAAACATGTCAAAATTACAGAAAAATTCAAAATGCTGTTTTGGGCCTGCAGGCTGTAGTCTGCATATGACAAGGGCATTGCTAGAAAGGCTATGATTTGAAGGTTCAGAATCCGGCTGCCCAAGTTCAATCCTAGGTCTCTCACTTACTAGGAGATCTTAGGAAACTGACTTCATCTCTCTGAGCCTCAGTTTCCCCTTCTGTAAAATGGGTCTAATAATATGATGGTTGTGGGGATTAAATAGTAACAATAGTTGACATTTGTATACAGCTCCTCCATGTGCTAGGCACTGTTCTAGCACTTTATGTCACATTACTTTGTCAGACTTTGGACAAATTAATTTCTCTGGTTTTTCAGTTTTCTCATCTGTTCTTGTGAACTGACTAACAAGAGTTATTGCACACAGGGTAACAGTACCAGGCACTCTTCCAAAAGCTGGGGACACAGCAAGCAACACAATAGTAAAAAGCCCCTGCCATCATGGCACTGAAATCCAAGCTGAGGAAGAGACAGCGGGAAGAGATAAACAAATACGTGTCTCATGGTGATGATAGTATTACAGAAGATTAAAGCAGGATACAAGGATTGAGTATGAGGGTAACATTTGGGTTTGGAAGTTCAGGGGGGGTCTGAGGCAACATCTGAGCCAGGTACCTGAAATGGTGAAGGATCCATGTGGAGGTCTAGGTTGAGAGTTCAAGGCACCAGGAATGGCAAGTGCAAAGGCTCTGAGGTGGGGACATGCATGGCATGTTCAGAGAACAGCAGGGACGTGAGGGACTGCTGGGGAAGCAGTGGAGACAAGGCAAGCGCCGTGGTCCGTAAGATGACGGGGCCATTGGGTACTGAGTTCAATGACGAGAACCGCACACAGCTAGACTAGAACTTGCCTCGTGGTAAAGAGTGTTGAATAGCGGCTCCTATGTGTAGGGCCAGTTAGTCTGTGCCCCATGAGATGTCAGGGTTCACAGCGCTTCGTTGGATGAATGACTGAAAGGACACCTCGGAAATCCTCAGCTCAGGGCTCTGAGCACCATGAGGGCAGGCCTGGGGTTGTTTTGACCCCTACTGTGTGCACAGAACTACCCCCAGCTCAGAGCAGTGTCCAGGGGAAGGGCTCAGGGAACACTTGTTGGCCGACTGTAAGGTAGTCTCTTCACCGGTGTCTTAAAACACGTCCCATCCAGGTCTATACTTCTGGATGTGTGCCTGTGAGAGTCAGAATCGTGCAAACATGCACTCAGCACATTCAGTGACTCCTCTGTGCCATGGACACAGCAATGGCCAAAGCAGCTCTGAGACTCACAGGGCTTAGTCCAGGTAGTGGACACTACCTGTCCCCAGGTAGTGATGACCTTTAGTGGGCAGGGCTGGGATGTGGGACCAAGGAGCTGGTGGTGGTGAGGGGGGGCTGTCCCAGAGGAGGTGGTCAGGAAGGGCTTCCTGAAAGAGGAGCTGTGGAGCTACAACCTGGAAGATGCATAGGGGAAGATGAAGGGTTGTGTGCCTGTCGGCATGTCTCAGGTAAGGGAACAGTGCCAGAGGGTAAGAGGTCACAGCTAGTTAAAGCAAGGGAGATGATGCTGTAAGGGTTAAGAAGCCCCCTCCCTACAAGTGTTCAGCATTGTTAGCAGCGAGGGTTCTTCTCCCAAGGGTACTGGGGAGTCATGGTAGGTTCTGAACAAGTGAACAGGGTCAGGTTTGTGCTCCACAAAGCTCTGGCTGCTCAGGACTTTCCTGGTGGTCCAATGGTTAAGACTCCATGCTCCCACTGCAGGGAGCATGGGTTTGATCCCACATGCCACGCAGGGTAACAAAAAAAGAAACAAGACCAGGGAGGAGGCTGAGTGGGGACCCCAGAGCAATGAGGAACCTGGACCAGGTGGTCTCAGTGGAAGCAGTAAGAACCCCTAGCAATTGTGGGGTACACTGACGGGTCTTGCCAAAGGCTGTGGGATGAGGATTTGGGGCTTTCTCCTAGGGAAGTGGGTGAGGGGTCTGCCGCACGGCAGGAGAGGGAGTGGAGCAGCTGCCTGAGGGGTGGGACCTGCAGTGTGTGCACACGCGCCTGCGTCCACAGGTGGGGCTCTGTACACACCTCCCAGATGCCCTGCCTGGCTCTGCAGGGCACTGTGGCAGAGGTTCTAAGCCCCAGGGCTCCTCTCCTAGAAGTACTGATGAGAATACCCACGCAAATAAACAAATAAAAGGAAACCTGGGAATGTGGGGCACCAGCTCCTGGGAGTGCAGGGACACCCAGGGGCCTCAGTCCCGTCACCTACAAAGTGGGTGAACCAGTACCCAGTCTGTCGGGAAGGCAGGCACACCACACACCAAGACTCTGGCTGGGTCCTTGGCACAGGCAGCCCTGAGGGTGCTGATGGCACCCCAACAGCTATGGATGCCACAGCCTGGCATTGTTCTGAGCAGGGATTCACCCTCGGGGTCCCCATGGAGACGAGCTCTTAAGCCCAGAAGCAAGGTTAGGAAACCAGGGTCCCAGGACCATGGACTGAGGGAGGCTGACTCGACTCTCAGGGCGGTAGGTCTGCCCTCCTGCCCTGCCAGGCCGCCTGAGGCCAGGAGATAGTCAGTGGGCACAGGTGAGGTTTTGACACAGTTTTGTGGCTAAGAGTGCTGGTGTGGTGAGGTCATGGCAGGCAGCTTCCCCGTCTGTGAGACGGGACAGTTCTGGAACTCTCCGGGAGGGGGAGAAGGATGAGAAAGGGGCCTGGCCTAGAGCGTCCCTGTGTATGCTCAGGAGAGCTGCCCACACCTGCTCCCTAGGGTGGCAGAGGAAGGAAGGCACGAGGTGGGGGCTCTGCTGAGTTTAAGTTAAACACCCATATGAATTTATTAAATCCAGACTGTGTTAAAGGGCGGTGGTCTGGGAGGAGGGGGGTTGGTGGGGGATCGAGGGACAAGATGACGGACGGCCGTGGGCGTCCCTCAGTGGGGCCCCGGCCCTTCCCCCGCCTGGCCCACCCCCTCGGCAGTGCCACATCAGCTTCACCATGATTCCCAATGGTGCTGGGCTGGCGGGGCGCGATGGCTAGAAACACAGAGGAATAGACAGACGGACGGCGCCTCCACAAATGATGGGCCCTGGCCTGCCCCGGCCCCCACACCTCACGCTGGGCCCTGGCCGCGGGGGGCCTCTCGCCGCCCCAGCCTGATCTGTCCAGGGAAAGGGCAATGGGGGTGGGGTGGCGAGGGGCCGGGGCGGCAGGTGGTGGTCACCAGGAGCCTGGGCGGAGGAGGACCAGGAGCGACTAATCCCTTTTTTTGTCCTCTGCTGGCTTTGGAGGGGCTTCCTGGGGCTCGCTGGCAGAGCTGGGCCCCTGGGGGGCCTGGGAGGGTGGGGATGCAGAGGCCTCTTCGCTGGCGGCCTCAGTGGTTGTGGCAGGGCTAGGGGCAGGTGAGAGGGCCCCTGCTGCTGGCGGGGCCTCGGCCACGGGGGCAGCTGCAGTTGGGGCCTCGCCGCTCATGCCAAACTCGTTCACCCGCGTGGGGTCGACGCGGTAGATCCACCGTTGGTAGAGGTAGATGAAGAAGACCACATCTGGGGGGAGGGGCGGGGAGGGGGTGGCATGAGGGACGGAGGCAGGGCCCACTTGGCCCCAGCTTGTGGCAGGGTGGAGGAGTGGTCCTGCCCAGAGCAGGCTGAGCCCCCAGGCCGGGGACCCTCCCTCAGATCGGGCCCCGCCCATGCCTAGCTCTGGTGAGAGCCTGCAGGGAAGCTGCCGGCCAACCCACCCACCCATCGGGCCTCACCGTCCCGCAGGCAGCCGATCCGGTACATGACAGGCATCTTGATGACAAAGGCAAACAGGTCGTCGATGAAGGTGTTGAGGGCCTTGTAGGTGAGCATGCGCCAGGGCAGGTGGGCCACAGACTTGAGCTTGTAGTTGATGAAGAGCTGGGGTGTCATGGTGATGAAGCCTGTGGGGTGAGGAAGGGACACCGTAAGCAGGGGAAAGGGATCCTGACCCTCCACCCCAGACTGCATTTCTGGCCTCGGTCCCTTCTTCACTCTGCTCCAGCAACAATGGCCTCCTTGCTGCTTCCAACAGCCCGGCACATCCTACCTCAGGGCCTTTGCACTTGCTCCACCTGCTGTCACCAGATCTTTGCATCCTAGGCATCTTTCACGTCTTAGTTTACATGTTATCTCTTCAGAGAGGCCCCCCCACCAGCTTCAATGCCCCCTCCCTCTGACTCCATATCACTCATCACCTGCTCACTGTCTGCCTGTTCACTCTGTCGGTTCCCCTGGGCACGAGGACCGAAATGCACTGTCTAGAGCTTCCTGGAAGCCCTCTCTGACCCCCAAATCAGACTAGGCAGAACTTTGAGGCTGCCTATGTGCCATCCCTGATGACCCTGAAGTATCCCTGTCTGGGGATGGGTCAGTCTGCCCACACTGGACCTCACATGTAGAGAGGGCAGGGCCAGGCCAATTTGTTCACTGTCGAGGCCCCAGCATGGGGTTGAGAGCCGTGGCTGGATACCTGCCCAGACACCATGGGGGCTGTGCGCCCGGGGCCTGCTCACCGAAGGTCAGCAGGAAGCCATAGAGCATGCTGAGCACCCAGGAGTACCAGCCCTTGTGCTCCAGGTACAGGAGGCTGTAGACGGCGTAGCAGCCCAGCAGCGGGAAGAGGATCCAGGACAGGTACCGGAACGCCATCTGCGGGGTACAGGGTGGGGCTGGGATGTGGCTTCTTGGGCCCCACCTGGCACTCTGGCTCCTCACCCCCACCCACCCACACCTGGTTTGGCAGGCCAGGCCGGGGGAATTTCCAGGTGGCCCTGGGGACTCTGGACTCAGCCAGGAAGTCGATGTGGCAGACAGAGGACATTGGAGGGAATGAAACAAGCCCTAAAGCAAGGGGCTGTCAGCCGACAGGCAGACATCCCAGCCCCGCAACCACCGCCCAGAGCCGGGGCCCCCAGGAGCAAGCAGGTACCTGGAGAGCCCCACTGGGGCCCACTGGGCAGGGGGACACTCACGTCGTCATACACTTTGGTTGAGGACTCGATGTACGTGGACTTGTCCTTGAAGGTCGGGCGGGGCAAGAGCCCTGCCACCTTGTGCTCCCGGTCCAGCTGCAAACAAGCAGGGAGGCTTCGGCCAGCTGCCGCGCCGGCTCTCTCCCTCCCCCACCCTCAGCCAGCTCCAGCCCCTGACCTTCCCCACTGCTCCCAGTTCCCCTGCCCCATGTGTGACCCGAAAAATCCCCTGGTGCGAAAATCCCCTTGGTCTTGGGAGTGCGGCAGGCACTGGGAATCCCCCAGGGCCAGCTCCAGGGTCTGGCTGGGCCATGCGACCCCGCTCCCAACCTCCCGGGGCTCCCGCCGTGGTGTGGCAGCCCAGCCTTACCCGGACATCCATGACCTTGGTGATCTTCCAGAGGTCGATGAGGACCCCGATGAAGACGCTGACCTGGACCACGAAGTTGGTCTCGTTGTCCAGGATGTAGAGCAGGACAACGAAGGACTGGAAGACGCCGAAGAAGACAGAGCGCACGGACAGGCCCTCCAGGGACTGCCGGCTGTTCCAGAACTGGATATCTGTGCACAGGAAGGGGAAGGGGACAGCCGGGAGGTGAGGAGCCTCCTGGGCCCTCCTGAAGCTCCCTCAAGCCCTGACCTCCTCAGACTCCTGGGACGGCATTGGGTCTGCCAAGGGGGAAGGGGGCACACGACTCCCGTTTCCCCTGAGAGTCAGCTCCGTGGGTGCCGCCGAAGTCCCAGGCAGGCAGGATCTCTGCAGTCCTCAGGCTGGACACCCCCCACCCCAACCAGGGTCAGTCCCTAGATGGGCAATGACGGTGAGACAGTGACCATGCTCTGGGGCTCCTCACGCGCTCAGTGCTCAGGGCCACGGCATCCCAAGGCCACACAGCCTGGCCTGGCAGAATCTACACGGAAGGCGGGTCTGTGTGACACCAGACCTGAGCTGTCTACCCTGGCACTGTGGCGCCTCCGCTGGGTGGGAAAATCCAGCACGTGCACTCTTTCGGCCCCCGGCCCCAAACCCTCGAAGGAACCGGCTGGCACCCACGCGTGGGGTGTGCACAAGGACCACAGGCTCTGCTCCCAGCGGAAGCTCCTTCCTGTATCCCCCAGGATACCCTGCCACCCTCCGGGGGGCCCAGCTCAGTCCCCCTGCTGGCCCTGGTCTCCTCGTGGACCCAAGGGTCATGGCACTGTGGGGCCCTACTGGCCTGTGCACCCAGCCCCTGCCACCAGAGGAGGCTGACTCAGCACGATGCAGCTCTTCCGAGGGAGAAGCCAGGCCCGTGGTCACACAGGCAAGGCCTGGGTGCTGGCTGCCCACCCAGCTCTGATTCTGACTCCAGAGCCCCAGCACATCCAATAGACTCACGCGTCTCTTGTCAGACCATCAGACTCTCACAGGACCTCCCCCACCCAATCCTAACTAGGAAGAATGTATCCAAAGACACACAGGAGTTCTGGCAGGGGTGAGTGGATCCGAGTTCCACTTCAGGCCACGGGGCAGCAAGCACAGAGTATAAAGCCAGCTTGCCCGGGGCCCACACCCTTTCTCTGTGACCTTGGGCAAGTGACTCCCTCTCCTGTGCCTTCATTTCTACTTAGGCAAAGAGGGACCCTGAGAGACCCGGCTTGCAGCCAGCAGGAGCATCTGCAAGTTGGTGCCCGGACTGGCCCCCACCTTGGCTAACAGACTCCTCCCCACTGGGGTCAGCACCATTTATTGTTGGGTTTTGATGTTACAATTCTCCAGAAAGTAACTCAATCACAGCCATACCCTCTTAATAATAAGGATGATAATATTAACAGTACTCATTACTACTGCCACTTTCAGAAGCTGCAAAGGGCCAGACCTCCTTCAAACCAGGGTTCTCCAGGGAAGGAAGAAGTAGCCGGCAGGGCCAGGAGTATGAAGCAGGAGCTGGAGCGGGCTCCCGGATCCAAGTCCTGGCTGGGCCGCTTGGGAGCTGTATGACCGTGGGCAAGGAACCAACCTCTCTGATCCGGAAATGTGGGAGGGTAGGGTGCACTCCCTCCCTCCCGGAAGCTGCCTCCCAGGCTCTGGCTGCGGCACTTCCATGAGCTCACGGGTGAGGGTGCCCCCACAGAGCCTGGCAGGTGGCCAGGGCCCCTCAAACACTGGCCATCACCCCTGTTGGCCTCTGGCACCTTGGGGTTCTCTGGGGACACAGCTGTCACTTTCCCACTCAGGTGGGCCCTGTCCCCTCCCACAGAGGGGTCTCCCCCAACGGGCATCCTGCCGGGCAGGGCGGCGGGAGCAGCTATGGGGCTTCCCTGCTCCCGGCCTTGGAGTTCCCCGGCCCTGCTTCCTGGCGGTGCGGACCAGACCTTTGCCAGAACAGCAGGCCTGCCCCTCCCCCTGCGCCACGCCCGGTGGCTGGGAGTTTCTGGGCTGGGAGTTAGTGGCCGCTCCCTGGGCCTCTGGAGAGTGGGGCTGGCAGGCCCCATGCAGGGAGAGGGCCCAAGAGGAAGAGGGAGGGCATGCACCCTCCCCTCCCACACGCACCCCCGTGCCCCCGGTCCCCCATGGCCTCTCACAAGGCCCTGGGGCCCACCCCTACCATTCTTGAAGGCCAGGAACTCAAAGATACTGTGGACGATGGACACAACGATGGTGAGCGCCAGCAGGTAGGGGTTGGTCTCCAGGAGGGCGACCTGGGGCGGGGATGGGGGATGGCCGTGAGCACCACCAGGCCCCAGCCAGGGCTGACCGCAGCGGCTCCCCGTTACCCGGCCTGTCTCTCCTTCCTCTAGCTCCGGAAGAGCCTGATGATAATCCCACAGAGCTGACCCTGGGGCTTCTGGGGAGGAGGCATGGTGGCCAGGAGGAGAGCAGGTCAGAAATGGGCAGATGGGCACAGAGTAGGTGGATGAGGGATGCATGGAGAGGGAGGGGGGAAAATGGGGACAGGAGAGAGATGAGGGGACAGTGACGGGGGCAGGCAGAGTAATAACTGAGAGAGTTGGAGTGAGGGACAGAAACCCAACACCAGAGACGGCCCCAGCCAAGTGCGGCCAAGACCCAACATGCCAGAGGTGGGCAGAGGAGGATGCTGCTCAAGGACACAGGGCGAGCGAGCAGAGACCTCGAGTGGGAGCCCAAAGGCCGGGCAGCAGGCTGTGGGGCAGAAGGGACAGGTCTAGAGCCAGAGGGCTGGCCCGGCAAACAGAAAAGCCATGGCAAAGACGGCCATGGAAACCTCAGAGGCAGGACCCCCAGCATCAGCCAGGGCCAGAGGCCCAGTGCCTGCTTCCTGACCCCCACGGGGAGGGGCCCTGAGAGGTTGTGAAACTGTGGCCAGGAGAGCACCGGCCAGCAGCCCCCAGGCCAGCAGCGCAGTCCACTTCCCCTTCCCCTCCTGCAGCCTGGGAAGGCCCCACCCCTGCCGCACCTTCACCGAGTCCTGCTCCTCATCTGACTGCTCATACAGCTCGTCACCCAGGAAGTTCCACGGCGACTTGGCGCTCTGGGCAGCGTAGAGCTGCCAGCGCCAGAGTGACAGTGGGCAGAAGGAGACGCGAAGCGGCAGGCTGGCCAGGCTCTCGTTGATGGGGTAGTAGTCCTTCTGCAGGTTCCAGTAGTCGTTGAAGTAGATGATGGGGTAGTAGTCACCACTCACGGCGTCGAACTTCACATCTGCAGACACAAGGGGCAGGGGTACCGCTCAGCTGGGCGGAGGCCACAGGCACCCACGGGAGTGGGGCGATTCCAGCCTCCAAGGACAAAGGGGTCAAATTCAGATGTTTGCGGGGACCCAATGGGGCCCCCCGACAGAGACTGGAGGACAGGGGACATTTCTGGGCTGTGCTGAGGAGTTGGAAGACTGCATGACCTCGGTGGGGCAGGCTAAGGGCAGGCTGGGCAGGCCCCAGCTGGAGGGACAGGTGCAGCTCAGCTCCAGGCTCCGGCCGCCCCAAGGGCCACCACGAGTCAGGATTTTCTGAGAGTCAGAAATCTGGCTTACTGAGTGATGCTGCCTCCATCTCCAAGGTTGGCAGCAGTGCACACCTTCTGGAGAAAGCTCGTGGACCCGAGGAGACTGGTTTGGGCACACGGTGGTCAGCACTGGGGTCATCAGGGGTGCGGGAGGGAGAGAAAGGGGAGTGTCTAGAGGGTGGGGCGGGAAGCTTGGGAGGGGGGACACCTAGTTGGAGACGACAGGGAGTACAGGGGTGGGGATGTGGGGCCAGGAGATGAGGAAATGGCCTGTCAGGAGTCTGAGCGGGGCGGGACTCACACTGGTCCAGGGGAGGTGGCACGCTGCCCTTCACCCACGGCGTGTGATCATCCACGATGTTGATGGTGATATTGGGGTGCCAGTGGGAGATCACCTCCACGGGCCCGTAGTCCTCGGCCCTCTGAGGGGAGAAAGGGGGTGGGGGGCTTCAGAGGCGGCTGCTCGCTTCCTCCGGAGGACTCCCATGACCATCACGACGGCAAAAAAAGCAACCACTGCAACCGCTGGCTAAGGGCTGGCCTCTAGACCCCACTGCCCTGGCTGTCCCCAGCCACCCTCTGGAGCACAACACGCAGGTCTGCCCACTGGGATGGGACAGCGTGCCAGGCTGTGGAGTGCAGCCTCTGTGCTCAGGGGCCACCCTCCCGCCTGGAACCACCTTGTGGAGAGGGAGAGTCTTGGGGCTGGTTCACATCCTGGGCTGACGGCGAGTGCTCTTTCCACAGCCACAGTATCAGCCACTGCCTCCTCTGTGCCGGGCCGACCCTGGGCTCTGGGCCCGGCAACCTGGGTGTGAATCGCAGCCCTGCCATCTCCTGGCTGTGACACCTCAGGCAAGTCTGTGCCGGGACCCACCCAACAGGCTGGCGAGAGGCTTCGGGGTGGGTCTGTGTACAGTGCGCAGATGGCCTGCCCCGCCACTGCCAGAGGTTGGCTGGAACCTTGCCTGGAGCCCCCTGCTCCCTGAGAGCTAACTGCATCCTGACTCTGCTTCCAGCGAGGGAAACTGAGGCTCAGAGACATAAAGGCTCCCCCAGTGGCTCAGGGGTGGTGCAGGAAATGACTCCCCTGGGCTGCCTGCTGAGCTGGAAACCCGGGTCCGGACGGCGCCCCCAGGACCTTATGGCTCTGCTTGTGTTCACCTTGATCATTTCTGGGTCAGCTTCTGTCTCTCCTGTCAACAGGTTCTTGGTTTTCTGAAACCGCCGGCGCTTGTATTTGTTGATCACTGCAGGCAGGGAGGCCGGGAAAGGGGTGGACGTTGAGATGGGCTGGCACTCAGGGGACCCAGGCCCCAGACCTCCACCCACCAACGGCTGTTCACCTGGCTCCCAGTTCCCACTCTTCCACCCACCAACCGACAACAGCAGCAACCAGAGAGCCTGCACTGCCTTCCACATCTCACCTAGCCTCGGGGTTCCCATCTCTATGGCCACAGTAGCATCCATCAAATTGCCCTGTCTCCCTCTCCACAATTTGCTGCATCCGTTCCATCAGCCCACCCTGGGTGGACGTGCCCTCCAGCACATGCCAAACACCTGACTACTGCCTCCCGTCCTGGGCGACCAGAGTCACCTCAGTACTGGCCTCCTGGTGGCCACTCTTGCCCCCTAAGATCCCCTCTGCCCAGGAAAGCCAGATTCTTTGTGACCAAGCCTGTAATCGCGTCATCCTTCTGCCTCAGAACCCTAGAGGGCTCGACCGCCCTGGGCAAGGCCCCTGAGAGGCTCATTACGGCCCCCTTGACTCTCAGCCCATGCCACCTCCCTCCCTCCCTCTCCCACCCAACTTCCTTCTCCTCAGATGTGCTGATCCTGGGCCTTCGGACGACCTGCTGCGTCTCCCAGGCAGGGATGCATCAGGGTGGGAATCTTCCTGGTTGGCTCCTTCTCCCCTTTCCAGCCCTTGATTACATGGCCCTCTTCCCCTCCACTGAAGGAGACTGTCCAGACCTGTTCCTCCCCATTTCTGTTTCCTTCACAACAGCCCATCACCACCCACTGGTCACCTGTGCACTGGTTTACTTGTCTGCTGTCTGTCCCCTCGACCAGTCTACGAACTGCACGTGGAGTTCTGCCCATCCCGGACTCTGGTGTATCCCCCACTCTAGGCTGGGCCCATAGTGACGAGCAGCAGGACTGACGAATGTAAACAGGTGGGCCGCGACAGTGCTGGAGAAGGCCAAGTGCCGCCAATGTGGAAAGTACTGTGGGGCTGAGTCCCTGGGCAGGAATGGACCTCACTTCCTCCTGCGGAGGCCAGGTCAGCCACGGGCTCCCTGCCACCCTGCCCCCAACCCTGCCAAAACACGCCAGACAGACAGGGCTGGTGCTTGTTTACACTCTGTCGCCCCGCCTCCTCCCCGGCTGGGTAACCGTTCAGCTCCTCCTCACGCTGGGACCTCATACGGCCTGTCTGAGACTTCATCCTGCCCTCAGGGGCTAGGGAGAGATGGGGAATTGGGAGAGGGAGCTAGCTAAGACTGGGGGCCCCCGGGGTCACCCCCTGGCTCTGTCTCCCACGAGCTGGGGGCCATTGGTAAGCTATGTCACCTCCTTGGGCCTCGGTCCCTGCTCTTGACAATGGGGATAAAAGCCTCGCCTTTTCTGGGCAGGACCGCTGGGAGGCAGCTCTCTGCTCTACGGAGCGCAGCCAAGCAGCCGTCCTGGCACAGTCACACTGACACATGCCACAGGGCACAGGTCCCTCCCACCTGCTCCCAACTGGGGGCTTCTGGAAGCCATGGACGAGCTCACGGTCGACAACTCTCCTGGTAATTGACTGAGGGTCTCAGCCCAGGAACAGCTGCTCCTATTGTCCCCATGAATACCATCCCAGGCCTTCTATTACTACTAACGGGGAAGGCATTTGAGACCTAGGCCCCACTTGCTGGGGGAAAGCAGGGAACACCCAAGGGTGGACACCTTGGGGAATGAATCCGGGGGCATGCGCCACTGGTCACGTCACTGTCACTGGACATGCTCCACACCTCGGAGAAGGAGGCTGTCCGGGGGAGGGAGGGGCCGGCCCCAAAGGAGAGAGGCTTCTCAACTGAGGTGGAGAACATTCTGCAACTTGGTGGCATTAGGTGGGATTCTGATTTGAGATGGAACTGGCTTCCGAAGGGTGAAAGGAGCTAGGAGTTAAAGCTTCTAGAACTATACCCCAAGCACCAACAGTGTGGCTCGCTGAAACGGAGATGTGCTATGAGTGCATAACACACACTGGACTTTGAAACAGAGCGCACCAAAAAGAAAAATAAAGCATCCTGTTAATTTCTTATACTGATTACATGCTGAAATGATAACACACTGACCTCAATAAAATTATTTCATCATTTTTTTTTTAACATGGGCTCTAGATAACTTAAAATGATCTCTGTGGCTGGCGCTGTATCTCTACAGGACAGCATTCTGCTAGAGTCCTGATGGCTGGTCCTTTGGGGAGGGGGCTTTTCCGATCCCACACTCTCATTCTGTGCCCTGGAGTGGGCTGGCGTCCCTCCGAGCCCCTGCTCTAAGAGGGCCCAGCTATGAGGCAAGCCCGGGTGACCCTGGCGGGTTCTCAGGTTCACAGACTGCAGATTCTATTTGGTAGAGCACGCCAATGTCTGTCACACTGACCGTGAACATGACCTGGCCACACAGTGACACAGATCACATTCACTGAAGATGAAACCACAAAGGATGCTGGCACTGAGCAGGGCTGATGGGGTAACTGGACAGGCAAGTAGCTGCCCACCTGGGTCACGTTCGAGGGAACCTCTCGGCATCAGGCACGTGTGACCAGACTTGCAGGGACACATTTTTTTGTGTGTGTGGGGGGGGCGGGGGCTGCAGACCACACCTCCTCAGCCCACATCTTCAAGGATGCGCGCCACTGAAGCCCACCAGCCAGCCAGGTGGAACGCCCTGCAGAGCACGGTCCACAGGCACACCTGCTTAGAGGCGTGCTCGGCACACCCCGGGGACTTTTCTGACTCAGCCATGAGAACTGACAGAATCACTAGTTTTTTGTTTCATCCAGTGTAGATGATCACAAAAGTATTCTCATCCTTTGGGTTATTTTTACACGCAAAGAAGTAGGGAAAGACCTAACCACGCAAACTAAAGTGCACTTGTTGCTGCCCCACACAAAACAGCTGGAGGGATCCTAACCAAGTCGGCAGGCACAACAGAATCACATCGAGGGGCACACAGCAGCTACACGAAGGGGATGCGGCTTTGGTGGGTGGGAGGTAGGGGGTCTGTTCCCTAATCTCCTGAAACCCAAGTGTGTCGAGAGAGTCCCATGACCGTCCATTAGGAGACAGTGGACTCAAGGACAAAAGACAAAGAGCAGATGAAAAAATGCCAATAATTATTAACCTCACAGAAAAGAACTTAGACTAGGAAGGGAAAAATAAACACACACACTGTGTGGTTTAGATGGGAGGAAGAGCCACAAACTCAAGATCATTTGAATGTTGAATTTGAATCTAATCAAATTACGTTCCTGAGTTGAGATTTCCTCTTCCAGAGTAGGAAGTCAAGAGACAATGTCTAGAATAGAAAAACCCAAAGATTGCAGAATCACCTTGTTACTGGGAGCCTTGGAGATTAGGAGCAGAAACAGCTAGAGCAGCTGCCAGTGGAGAGTGGAAACCGGGGGAGCCTGAGAGGGGGTGAGCAGGAGACAGGTGAGTTTTGCTGTCTGGTTGAATTTACTTGAGTTTTAAACCATGTGCTCATAACAAGATTTAAAACAACAAAAAAATTTTTAAGAAGAGGCGTGGGCAGAGAGAAGCTCAGTTTCAGTACAAGGCTATGTAAATGGCCACAGTTCTGACCTGGGGCTTCTTGGGGTCACTGGCAATCTGGGGGTTTGCTCACCAGCTCAAGCTTCTTAGGGGTGCGCCTGGCGCTAGGCAGTGGCCAGCAGGCTGAGAATGCGGCCAGTCTGCTGACATGCCCCCGCCAGCCTGCCTCATCAAGAGCAGCCCCGCACAGAGGTGTGTGTTGGGGGGGTGTGGGGGGACAGAGGCTCGGAATACAGCCATGCAGAACGCACCCAAACCTGCAGCCTGGAAACCTTGCCTGGCCCCAAGGGAGGCCCCAGACGCCCACTGTGCAGCACTCATTCCAGGAGCAGCTGATACGGATGACCGGAGATCATGCTGGATAGAACCGACAGCCAAGGGCCTTCCGCTTTCCCTCTGCTCACTCAGTCCAGCTAGCATCTGCCCACAGACTACTCTGGACCCTCTGGTCTGCCAGGCCTGGCACAGTGCACAGCTGGCCCGCCCACCCCTTCTGTGACACCAACTCTTCCCCCCACAAAGGCCCTTTCGGCCCCTGCTCAAAGCAGATTCTTCTCCTGCTTGGCCATGGGTGTCCACAGACAAGTAGGGTACGTAGGGTTCGAGTCCGGCCACACCAGCCGGGCCCCAGGGCGGGGAGGAACTTACTCCGAGACATGTGGACTGTGGCGAGCCGGCGGTACAGTGCTTTCTGCCGAGGGTCTGGGTGGAAGCCACTCTTGGTGAAGTAGACGTGGATGTAGATGGAGCCGTTCTGCTGGACACTCTGCAAGGTGGGGGCGTGGGGACAAGGAGACAGTGATGCCCCTGATGATGCCCACCCCAACCCCCATGACTGAGTGCTCGGGGCGGGCAGTGTAGCTGAGGGGTTGAGGCCAGACACTGGAGTTAGACTCTAGTTCAAAACCAGGCTCCAGCACACAATAGCTGTATGGCTCGCTGAGCCTCAGGGCCCACGCACAGAACACAGATGGTCAGCACGGAGGGCACAGCAGGCCCGTAAGGAGTACCCCGGGTCGCCGAGCCCAGCGGACGAGCTCAATAAACACCAGCGGCCCGAAGTCATTAAACGGTAAAACAATGGAGGTCAGACCCCGCTCTGCACACTTCAAATGGCAACTGCCCGATCCCGCAAGTCCACATCCACACAACGCATGTAAACCTCAGGCAGTGGGGCATGTTATTATCCCATTTTCCAGATGTGGTGACAGGCTCACGTGGAGAGGCTACAGGCAGTGAGTAAGTGGATCTGTCCGAACCCAGTCTGTGGGCTCCCCCAGGGCCCTGCCTCTCACTGTCTGTGTCCTCCTGGGTCCTTCGCCGCTCTTCTCATGCCCCCTCCCTGCCCGCCCTTCCCCTAGCACAGATGAGAAACTGAGGCAGGGCGGCCAAGGCCTCGCCAGAGCCTCTCTGTCTGACCTTCACAGGGAGCTGGGAGTCACTTGGCCGCACTGTGTCCTCAACTTCCGTCTTTTAAGTCCACCTCTGTGATAACCATGCTTTTTATTTCTTTTTATGTTTTTTATGTTTTATGCTGTTTTCACATCTGGCAGAGCAGAGACTGCTCCTCCCAGGGCTAGCTGATTCCTAGAAATAATAAACAACTTGCCTGCTTTCGAAGACACCTTTAAAACGCAAACCAAGGAGCCCAAGTCCACACCCGCAACAAACCCTTTATTTGACTCTCACACCCCAGGCTGCACTGAACCACCCAGGGCAGGCAACAGACAACTAGAGACCACCCCTCCAGCCTGGAGCCTACACACTGATCAAGCTGGCCAGTCCTAAGCTGTTTCCCCACCTGGCCTGCCTTTCCCCAGGAAACCTCAATGGAGGGAGGTTTCAGCCGAGGCCTCCCCTTGCCCCTTTGAAGTGCTCCTGCCCAAACCTGGCACTTTCGCATATGGCCCTGCATAGTGTGGTGGGCCCCCTCCTCCCAGGAAACGTAAGTACTAAATTCTTCTTCCAGTGGCGCTGGCTTCTCTGTATTGCTGCTCGGCCACCTCCCTAAATCAACATCAGGGACAACCTGGACACCCTCCCGTCACAAAGCTGGGGAGCAAGGTGAGCTCCAAGTCCTTGGGAGCAGCCCTCACTGCCTGGCTTCCTGCCCTGCAGCCCTCCTGGGATCCTGGGGAGGGGTCTAGGGGCTGGACGTGAAGTCTCCGCGGGAGTCGCCCCTCCCACAGCCTGGGCTGTTCTGCCTGCCTCAGGAGGCCTGCATCTGCCTCGCCACCTCCAGCTGCCAGACAGACCAACCCAGAGCCAGACACGGCACCCACACCCCTCCTCCCTAGGAGGCTGAGGAGAAGACCTGATGGGGAGGCATGAGTGAGGGCAGCCCCAGAGAGACGGCAACATTCACAGAGCCATCAGGTTCACGGATGCTTCAACAGTCACGGACTCTGCACCCAACCCACTGCCGGGCAGGGCAGGGGACACAGCGGTGACCAAGATGGCCCTGGCCTTACCGTCACAGGGTTCACAGTCCCATGCGGAAAGAGATCCACATTCAGGTAGTGACCACCCCCCTCCAGAGTTGGCAAGGCTTGGGGGGTGGTAGCCCAGAGAGGGCTCTGCCTGAGCCTGATGTCAGGGAGAGCTTCCTGGAGGAGGTGGGATCAGAACCTGGGGCTGTCAGAGTTCACAGTCAGACAGCCTGAGTTCAAAACTGTCACTGGCTGTGTGACCCTGGGTGTGGCCTCTCTGTCCCTATTCTTCCTCATTAGTCAATTGGAAAGAAAAGTTCCCACTGCCTTGGGCGGTTCCCCTCAGTCAGCCTAGTCTGGTGCCCAGTATGCAGTAAGCACTTAATCAACACTAACTGTATTTTTCAAACCAGGCTGCCTGACTAGACACCTCCAGGGACGATTACTAATCTTTCACTGGTTTAAAACACAGATCACAACCCTGAAAGCAGGTGGGAGGCCAATTCCAACTCCATCTGCCTGGAGAGGTGGCAGGGGACGAGGCCCAGAGACCTTGAGGAGTTGCCTGTGCTCAACACTGTGTGAACTGAGGCAGAGCCAGGCTTGGAACCCGGGCTCCCGACTGCTGGCCTGGGAGCTGGTTCAAGGAAACGCCCTGAGTGCTGGTCCAGCAGCCGTGGAGCCAGAAACCAGAAGCTGTCCCCACCTGTGGAATGTCGAGCTCAGCAAAGTGCTCGTAGCAGCCATCTGAGTTCTCGCCACTAGTCCAGTCACCGTACACGAGGTCTTGCTGCTCCCAGAAGAGTGCCGACGTGGCGTTGAAGTCTGTAAAGTGCTCGTGCTCAGAGATGTACACGTGCAGGTTCTGTCAGGAGGGGAAGCAGGGGGCGTGAGCCAGGGCTGCTCATAGGCGCCTCAGAAGGTTGGCAGATTAAAGAGCAGACAAGGAGCTGTCGTCACAGTAATATGAACAATTTGGGGTGGGGAGGGGTGGCGGGGAACAGCGTGGCCGCTGGTAGAATAAACCTCTTTCCTCATACCCCACCACGTCTGTCCTGGTCTGAGCCTATGGCGTCTAAGAAGGAAGGTGTGCACGCTCAGTCCTGTCCGACTCTTTCGCCACCCCATGGACTGTAGCCCACCAGGCCCCTCTGTCCATGGGATTTCCCAGGCAAGAATACTGGAGTGGGNCTCATACCCCACCACGTCTGTCCTGGTCTGAGCCTATGGCGTCTAAGAAGGAAGGTGTGCACGCTCAGTCCTGTCCGACTCTTTCGCCACCCCATGGACTGTAGCCCACCAGGCCCCTCTGTCCATGGGATTTCCCAGGCAAGAATACTGGAGTGGGTTGCCATTGCCTTCTCCAGGGGAATCTTCCCAACCAAGGGATCCACCTTGAGTCTTAACAATGGCCAGTCTGCCAATTAGAATTTGAGGTTAGAAAGGATCCAAACCTCCCTGCATTATGTTCCCTCTCAGCCTCTCATGGGCTTCTTCAACAGAATTCCCATGGATAAAGCCCAGTCAAGGTGTGCAGGAGTGTCGGCCGGCTACTGAGAAGCCAGGGACGCTGCAGACGCAGCATCGGAACCCCCTCCCTTCTCACGTCCCCGTGGCCATCTCTCTCCAGAACCCGGAAGCCCCCTGATAAGGACCAGCTGGACAGTGGTAACCTTGCTGGCTAGAATTCTGAGAAACCTGGCATCTCAGAGCTCTGGAGAACCACAAACGTGGGAGAAGCCAAGACTGTTGAGGTCAGAACACCTGCTGCTCCTGCGTAATGTCCCTCTTCCCCAGAGGGACACCAGCCCAAATCCAAAAGAATTTCCTTGTTCCTCGTAATGTCACTTGAGTGACTCAGGTTTCACAGGCTGAAGATGAATCTAGAGTCTTTTGACCCCAGACCCATTCACAGACCTGCCTGTGACCAGGGATGGCGTCGGTGCTAACTGCCCGTGTCACCCCTCTCCCCGCCGCCCTCCTCTCCTGGGTCTGGCCTCCCAGCCAGCGGTTACCATTAAAGTGTCTTTGGGGAACAGGTTGCGGCTGGCGACGCGCGGGGCTCCTCCGGGGCCTGTCTGGTCCTGAGGGGCCGGCCCTCGGCGGAACCAGCTGCTGATGGCCCAGATGATGAAGATCCTGAGGAGGCAAGCAGGGCAGGTGGTAAGTCCTTTTCTTCCCAGTGTGGCTACTCCTAACCTGACTCAGCACCTGCTGGGGCCTGACTGGGTCTGATCACCGAGTGGGGAGTCCCTGAGAAGGCAGTTGCAGGGCTGCTGAGAAGACCAGATGCACCCAAAGGCCATGCCTTGGGACAGACCCCAGATGCTTGTGTCTGCCAGTGGCGGGGGGCCTGGAGCTGACTCCCACCGGGAGTCTGGTGGCCACAGGCCGCAGGGGCTCAGACCCTCGAAACCTCAGAACTAGGAAACCTCATGTCCCAGTCCCCTGGAATCCCAAAGCTGAGAACCCTAGAATCTGGAATCCCAGCATTTTGGAGGCACAGACATTAGGGAGAGCAACATCTCAGAACTTCAAGTCAGCTGAAAATGGGGCGAGCAGATAGCAAGGAATCATGAGTCCCTATTTTTAGTAACATTGGGCTAGGTTATGCAGACCAACTCTCCCGTTGGAAACTAGTTGGAGGAGTTATGTAGGAAATTCCCTATCAGTCCAGTGGTTAGGACTCTGCGGTTTCACTGCTGAGGGTGTGGGTTCAATCCTTGGTTGGGGATCTAAGATCCTACAAGCCTCGTTGCATGGCCAAAAAAAATATACATATATAGTAAGAAAATACCAACACTAGTTTTATATATATGAGAAAGAAATGGCAACCCACTCCAGTATTCTTGCCTGGAGAATCCCAGGGATGGGAGAGCTGGGTGGGCTGCCATCTATGGGGTCACACAGAGTTGGACACGACTGAAGTGACTTAGCAGTAGCAGCAGTTTTATATATATGATTACAAGTCTTAATATAGCAATATATTGTCTATATTCTTCATATATTCTTACATATATTTTTATATATAATACATGTAAATATATCTTCTCTTTATTCAAGTATAGTTGTGTAGATATATTTCTTTTTTTCTTAGTTAAAGCAAATACATTAGAGTTAGTTTCTCAATTTACAAAATTGAATAAACATAATATACAAACTTTGAGTTAAAAAATGAAGCAGAGGTATTTCCAGGATACACTTTTAAAGGAGAAAGGCGAGGGGAAGGACAATATATAGAGTTACTCATCCATATTGCGTAATATACTTAAAAACCCCACAGAAAATGCGAACTGGAGGAAACAGAAATGCAAGTTGGTGTCTAATGGGGACAGTTTCAGATGGGGAAGATGAAAAAGTTTTGGAGAAATTTGGCAATAATGGCTGCACAGTAATGTGAATGTACTTAACGCCATAGAACTGTACCCCTAAAAATGGTTAAAATGGTAAATTTTGTGTTATATACATTTTTTTGCTGCAATAAAAAGAAAAGAAAAAGTCCAACAATCTGTAATGCACCTTTATGCCATCATAAAAGCAAAGACAGGTATAAAGTACAAATCAACTTTAAAATGGACCCCCTTGCTCTGGGGGAATAGGGAAGATCTAGGGGTAAGCAAAAACAGAACAAAATGCCTCAAAACACAATACTGTCTTTAAAAACATTCTGCGCAGAGGCTTCCCTGGTGGCTCAGTGGTAAAGACTCCGCCTGCCAATGCAGGAGGCATGGGTTCCATCCCTGGTCTGGGAAGATCCCACATGCCGAGGAACAACTAACTCCGTATGTCCCAACTACTAAACCTGTGCTCTAAAGCCCGGGAGCCACAGCTACTGGAGCCAGCAAGCCCCGGGGCCAACGCGGTACAACAAGAGAAGCCACAGCAGGAAAAGCCTGCGCGCTGCTATGAAGAGCAGCCCCGGCTCGCTGCAAGGAGATGAAAGCCCACGCAGCACAAGGATCGCCACCAACACAGTAATGATGGATGCTGGCTCCCAGTAGGTGGTTTTTATTTTCTTCTTTACGCTTTGCTTTTTGAATATTTTTTAATGAACAAAATAAAAGCCCCACAATAAAACTGTAGCAAACTGCTAGTTTTCTCTCAATATTCATCTTCCCCTTCTCCATCAGAAAGAAAACTCCTAAATTTTAACTGGACATCTTGGCTACTTGGAATAAAGACTATAAGTGTAGCATTTCAGTTAGGTGTAGACACACGGTGAAGTCCTGGCCAGTAAAATGTAAAAACAGGATGTTATACAAGTATCTTAAAGAGACAGAGCATCCCTCCTTTATTTCTTCTTCCCTCCTGGAATGTGGACATGATGGGCGCATCCTCAGCAGCGGTTTTAGGCCATGAGGATAAAAGGCAAAATCCAGGAATGAACCAAGAGCAGGAATGAATCTGGGATGCAGAACACTGCACAACCCTGGTCTGCCTAAGTCCAGAACGGTACATGAGACAGAGGGAAAGTTCTATTGTGTTAATTCAGGTCTCTCATATACATGCAGCTCTGTAATTACTAAACGAGACAAGGACTTACTGATCACAGGTGTGAAAAGCCATACAGTTGCCCCTTCAACAACAAAGGTTTGAACACACAAATCTTCTTCAGTAGTAAATACTACAGTACTACCTAATCCATGGATGGTTGAACCTGTGGATGTTGAGCCACAAATATGGAGGAGCCGCCAGCACAGAAGGCCAACTATAAGCTACGCGTGGATGCACGGCACAGGCACCCAATCCCCACGCTGTGCAACTGTGTAGAAGAGGCTGTGTTCGGCTGTGTGGCAGAAAGGCGAAGTGCTCAGCCTCTAAGCTGCAATATCTGCATCCAAAGTCCAGCTCTGCTACTTCCTGACCGTGCGACCTCAGGCAGGACTCGACCTCTCCAGGCCTCCATTTCCTCAACAGGTAGAATGGGGACAACAACACTACCTACCACGTAGGGCTGTTTACAAGCATCAGATGCACTGATACTTACATACACACACACACACACATGATATACACATCATCTAGAATGGAGCCTGGCACCTACAGTAAATGCTTTAGACGTGTCAGCTATTACCGCTACTTTCATCATAGGAAAAAAGGCATACAACGAACTCTGAACTGGAAAAACACTACAAGGGAATTCTAGTGTGCGTGGGCACCTCCCTGCTGAGCCCCAAACCACACTGAAGGGCAGGATCAGGTGCAGGGACTTGCCTCTGCCTGTACAAGGCACACAGCCCTGGGGTCTCGGGGGCCACGGCTCAGCTGGTCCATCTGCTGCCACCCCAGGAGGTCCCCGATGCACAGGGCTGGGGAAGGTCTGACACTGGTGATCTCCAGGGACCCCCTACACTTCCAAGAGAAGCTCTTATTTTAGTAAATATGCCAAGAGAGAGTGTGGGAGCAAGGACATCCACAGGCAGCTCTGCCCTGACAGCGCGTGGCCTGCAGGGGGCCCACCGACTCTGGGCTTCTGTGCCCGTGTCTAAGATGTGGCAGGCTGGACCAAACTTTCTGCAGGATTCCAGCTCCCCAGTTCCCGCCAGTGTGCACCATCTGCTCATCGCGGGCCCTCTCACATGCAGCCTATGGATGCAGCCCACCATCCCCGCCTCCCAGACAAGGAGGCCCAGACCGAAGATACCAGGGCTGGCCTCACCTACTGCTTCTCAACTGACTGGAGTGAGCAAATAAGAGACTTCCCTACCAGCTCAAGCAGGCAGTCTATCAATACATTCACAGAAAATATTAAGTATATAAAGAAGCATATGAAACCTCCCTCCCATCCCATCCCCTACTCCAGGTAACCACTGGTATCGTTGCAGGAGGCACTGAAAACCATGGACTCTACCCTCTACTCCCCCAAAAGGCCACTCTCACAATCTGCTCCATGCTTCAGAGAGTTCACAGGCCCCTGAGCACAAAGCCTGAAGCCCATCTTAGAACTCTGGATGGAGAAGGTCCCCGGGCAGCCATGGGGACCCCTTCTTGGTGCTGCCTGGTTCTAGGGAAGGAAATGACCCTATACTGTGTCGTATGAAGAACGCCTATCTGAAGGAAGCTCTCTTATGTACTGATGTGGAAAGGTTTCTGAGATATATTGTTAATGAGAAAAATCAAGGTGCAGAACTGTGTAAAATAGGCTACCTCTTATGTAAAAATGAAGGGAAAGATACAAACAATCTTTATTCCTCAGAGCCTGAAGCATGAAAAGAAGAAACTGATACATAAGGAGATTCTAACCCCTTACTGGGCTTCCCAGTTGGCATTAGTGTTAAGGAACCCGCCTGTCAATGCAGGAGATGTACNCCCATCTTAGAACTCTGGATGGAGAAGGTCCCCGGGCAGCCATGGGGACCCCTTCTTGGTGCTGCCTGGTTCTAGGGAAGGAAATGACCCTATACTGTGTCGTATGAAGAACGCCTATCTGAAGGAAGCTCTCTTATGTACTGATGTGGAAAGGTTTCTGAGATATATTGTTAATGAGAAAAATCAAGGTGCAGAACTGTGTAAAATAGGCTACCTCTTATGTAAAAATGAAGGGAAAGATACAAACAATCTTTATTCCTCAGAGCCTGAAGCATGAAAAGAAGAAACTGATACATAAGGAGATTCTAACCCCTTACTGGGCTTCCCAGTTGGCATTAGTGTTAAGGAACCCGCCTGTCAATGCAGGAGATGTACGAGACGTGGGTTTGATCCTTGGGTTGGGAAGATCCCCTGGAGAAAGGAATGGCAACCCACTCCAGTATTCCTGCCTGGAGAATCCCATGGACAGAGGAGCCTGGTGGGCTATGGTCCATAGAGTTGCTATTGGACATGGGGGCAAGGGGACAGGAGGGAGTGAATGGGGAACAGAAGGGAGGGCTCCACGGATGAAGAAACCTACCCGGGAGATTCCTCCTCTCACCTCCCACGCCCTCCCAGAGGTTCCCCAGGGCTTGGTCACGGGCTGGGCTTCCAGAAGGCAAGTTCTGTCCTCCTGGCACTTGGGATGGTCATACAAATCCACAGGCAAAAGGAAGACCACAGCCAGGTTCGACAGGACAGCCTGCATGGCTCCACTTACAGGAGGCACCCAGAGCAGTCAGCTTCAGAGAGAGAGAAGGTGCTGTAGAATGGTGGTGGCGGGGCTGATGTGGGTGTGGGAGAGACAGGAGTCAGTGTCTCATGGGTACAGAGCTGTGGACTCTGTGTGTGCTCAGTCCTGTCCGACTCTTTGTGACCCCATGGACTATAGCCCACTAGGCATGGGAAGAAACTTTCCAGGCAAGGATACAGGAAAAGAAAGTGAAAGTGGAATCGCTCAGTCGTGTCCGACTCTTTGCAATCCCATGGACTGCAGCCTACAAGGTTCCTCCATCCATGGGATTCTCCAGGCAAGAGTACTGCAGTAGGTTGCCATTTCCTTCTCCGGGGGATCTTCCCAACCCAGGGATCAAATCTGGGTCTCCTGCATTGCAAGCAGATGCTTTTACTGTCTGAGCCACAAACTCATGTCTCCTGCGTCTCCGGCACTAGCAGGTGGATTCTTTACCACTGAGCCACCTGGGAAACCCACAGAGTTTCAGTTTGGGGAAGATGACAAAGTTCTGCAGATAGATGGTCTGACGGCTGCACGACAGTGTCAGTATACCAAATGCCACTGAATGGTACAATTAAGGACAGTTAAATGGGACCTCCCTGGCGGTCCAGGGGTTACCACTCTGGGCTTCCAATGCAGGGGGCACGGGTCCCATCCCTGGTCGGGGAACTAAGATCCCACGAGCCTTGCAGTGTGGCCAAAATAAAAAAAGTTAAAATGCTACATTTTATGTAATGCAAATGTGGTGGCTGAACTGTGTCCCCACCCCACCCCACTCCATGCTCACATGTTGGCAGTCCTAACCCTCAGTATCTCAGTGCCAGTATGGGCAGACGGGGCCTTTAACGAGGTGATTAAGGCTGAGTGAGGTCATTACTCAGGGTGGGCCCCAATCCCTCAAGACTGCTGCTCACATACGAAGAGCAGATTAGGACACAGACACGCAGGCAGAGGAAAGACCTGGTGAAGGCACAGGAAGACGGCCAGCCACGAGCCGAGGAGAGAGGCCTCAGAAGGGACAAGACAGCCTGACACCTCAATCTCAAGACTTCCAGCCTCCAGAATTATGAAAAAATAGAAAGGTCTCCACAATACAGTGAAGACGGTCATCCTCAGTGATTCTTTCCTTTCCTTTCTCTTTTTTCTTTGAATTTTGTTTGTTTGGTCGTACCATGAGGCTTAGTTCCCTGACCAGGGATTGAACTTCCGCCCCTGACAGCAGAAGCGCAGAGCCCTAACCATTGCACTGCCAGAGGACTCCCTCTTTATGCTTTCCTACTCGAGCTTTTGTCGGTGAGCACCACCAAAGCCGCATCCACTCACCTGAACAGCACGCCCTTGATAACCTGCCAGGCGTTGGGTGCTGGCTGCGGCGGTGGGTTCTGGGGCTGGGTCTCGGCTGGCAGGTCCCTCCCGACGCTGCCATTGCTGGTCACCTGCGGGGACAGAAGCCAGAGTGAGGATGGAGGACGCATCCTGATGCACCGAGGCTGTCACAGGCGCCACCGCGTGCTGAGGCCCAGCAAGGGTGGAGCACAGAGGGGGCCCCTGGCCCAGCCTGGGAGTCAGGGAGCAGTCCTGGAGGAGTAGACGCCAGAGCTGAGCCCTAAATTATAACCAGTTGGCCGGCACAGGGAAGGCAATGAGGGAAGCAGCAGGTGGACATGTGAAGGTGAGAGAGAGACTCTGACTCTGAGGACGGCCAGCGCTCCGGCGGCCAGGACGCTCCCAGGATTCGAGGTGCCCACCGGGGACAGTGCAGAAGGGGTCATGCGGGAGGCGTCAGGTGGTGCAAGGCTGGGGTTGCCTTCCCTACGCAAACAAGTCACGATGCCTCCTCTGTGGCCAGCCCTGTGAGGGGCCCCCTCCCTCCAAGGGCTCCGGATCCAGCAAGTGAGACAGACACAAAGAAACACAACCACAGCCAGAATGTGAGGCAGGCAGACGTGTGTGACCTGTACATGGCTCAGACCGCCTGTGAGACCGGAACCAGGAACATCTCCACCTGGCAGGCGGGCAAACGAGGCTCGGGGAGCCTAAGCCACCACGTGTCTGGGTCACTCAGGAAGGATGATAGCAGGATGACAGAGGGGTGGGCAGGCCAGGCAGGGCTACCCAGAGTCTTCACTTAGAAACAGAAGCTCAGGGGCTTCCCTGGTGGTCCAGTGGTTAAGAATCCGCCTTGCAATGCAAGGGGCACTGGTTCGATGCCTGATCCTGGAAGATGCCACACGCCCAGGAGCAACTAAAGCCTGAGTGCCCTAGAGCCTGAGCTCTGCAACAAGAGAAGCTACTACAATGAGATGCCCTCACATCGCAACTGAAGAGAAGACCCTGCTCATCACAACTGGAGAAAGCCTGTGCGTAGCAACCAAGACCCAGCACCGCCAAAACTAAATAAATTTTTTTAAAAAGAAATAAAGACAGGGAAACTCAAGCAGAAAGCATCATGACGTCAGAGTAGAAGGGCCTGAGACAGGGAAATTCTTCCCACCCTTGTCTTTGCACCTGCTAGCTCCCCTGTCCTGCGCTATTCCCCGCCAACAGCTGTCCCTTCACTCCCTGGCTTTTAAGAACACGATCAGGACTATCACGATCGCTTTTAGGTGGGAGCACTGCCCCACCCAGCGCTGGCAGAGAGCAGGGCCTCGATCAACACCTGGAAAGTCAACAAAAGCTGCCTCCAGGGCCCTCCCTGAACACCCAAGCCACTCAAGTCTACCTGTTCCTGGGCCCCCCAAGTTCTCTCCCTCCCGTCCCAAAGCTGCTCCTCTTCCTTTGGTCAGCTGCAAATGCCCCCAAGAGCGGAAGACAGAGGCCCCCCAGCCAGATGAGGCTGCCACGAAGCCAAGACCAGTGTTTGTTCAATGCATCACTTATCATTTCCGGTCCCCTTCACCAGTGAGAGTGCTCTCCTTTCATCTCCTCAAGTGGGGGCAGAACCCAGCACTGGGGTCAAAAGTGGAGGCTCTGGAGTCTAGGAGACCCAGGCTGCAGTCTGGTCCCACAGTTCCCGGCTGTGAGATCTTGGACGTGTCGCTTCCCCTCACTGACACTTCACCTCTCTGACCCAGGGGCCAGGCTGTGATAATACCATACATTTAGGGCAGAAAAGATTTCTTTCGCTTGTCAAAAGAAGTTACCTCCCCAACACCAGGCCCGGTGCTGGGTGGTGGGGTTGGTGCTGGCCACACAGCTCTGGGCCCTGCCCTCCTTCTTTCGCTTGTCAAAAGAAGTTACCTCCCCAACACCAGGCCCGGTGCTGGGTGGTGGGGTTGGTGCTGGCCACACAGCTCTGGGCCCTGCCCTCCTGGAGCTCGGGGTCTAGAGGGAAGCACACAGGCAGAAAAGTAAACAGGATAATTAACAATGGTAAACGGGGATGTGTTCCGGAGGAAACAAGCAGAGGGGTGATGACAAAGGGGTGGCTGGGTAGTCGAGGAGGCCTCCTGAGGAGCTGACTTTGCCGTTTGGGTGAAGGGCATCTGAGGTAGAGAAAAGGTGTGGGCAAAGGCTTGGCCAAGGGGCGGGTGAGGTCAAACAGGCACAGGAATCTTCATGCAGAGTTCAGGGCTAGCCTTGCTCCTGGCGACACAGGGTAGGGGCTAGGGAAAGGGGGCAAGGGTTTCCAGCAGGTCTGAGCTGATTCCGGGACAAGAAAAGGAAGCTTGAAGTCAGGCCAGGATTTGAACCCACGTCTGGCTGGTTTCCCAGCTGACAGCACAGGAGACACAAGAGATATGGGTTCAATCCCTGGGTTGGGACGATCCCCTGGAGTAGCAAATGGCAACCCATTCTAGTATTCTTTCCGGGAAAATCCCATGGACAGAGGAGCCACGGGGCTGCAAAGAGTCACACACTGACCTCCGTAGCACCCGGCTGGCTCCCACCCGTAGTGGTGGACAAGCTGGCCTGGAAACCCTCCCAGGGCAATGCAAAGGGAAACCAAATCACTAGGATGGCTGTAATCAAAGAGGGACAAACACAAGTACTGGTGAGGATGTGGAGAAACTGGAAGAGCCGTACGCTGCTGGTGGCAGACACAGAGCTGCTGCTTTGAAAAATCCGGCAGATACTTAAAAGCTAAGTATGCTCCCAACCAAGCCAGCAATCCCACTCCGAGGTCTCTGCCCAAGAGAATTCAGAACATGCGTCCATACAAAAGTTTATATGCAAATGTTCATAGCAGTGTTATACATAAAGCCAGAAGCAACCCACAAACAAGTCTTTTGGTGAGTGACCTGTGCTGGATCGGCACAATGGAATACCACTGAGCCATGAAAAAGGACCACTGCTGGGGCAGAGAACACGCAGAAGGGAGCCAGGGAGCGTTCTGAGAGGCCGGGAACACCCTCAGACCACATTGGGGTCTGCACCGCACAGCTGCAGAAAGGCCGGCAGCTTCTCAACGCCACACTGACCACAGGTGCCGAGTTACACCCTAGCAGAAAGGCAGCCCTCTCGCGGCTCCCCCTCCTCTCCCAGTACAGGCACAGCTCTCACTGTGGCCCTGAGGCCTGGCACGATCCTGCATGCCTGTCTGCTCTCACCCGCCTCCCCTCAGTCACCACTTCCACAGGCCAGCCTCCCCACTGTTCCTCGTCACCCCAGACCTCTTCTGCCTCAGGGCCTTTGCACTGGCCGTTCTCTCCACCTGAAGGGCTCTCCCCCACTGTCTGTATGACTCCCTCCCTCATCTCCGGTAGGTCTTTGTTCAAATGTCGCCTCCTGAGAAAGCCCCTCCCAGACCACTGTATTTAAGTTACAATCCCCTTACCCAACCCTCACTTCCTATGTTCCTCCCCAGCTTTAGCTCTGGCCACGGCACTTAACACCACCTGAGCCACCGTATGTTTTTCTTATATGTCTTCTTATCTGTATACTCTCTTATTTCTCTTATTCACTGTCCCTGTCCCTAACTCCACCCCACCCCTGAGTCCTCAACAACACATGGGCTCCAAGAGCGCAGGGCCTCTGCTTGTTCCCAGCCTGTCCCCAGTATCAGCATGGGGACTAACAAGCTGCAGGGACTCAACCCACATCACTGAAGGGATGATTATTAGAGCTGTGGGCTGGTGTCTGAGGCCCTGGCTGAAGGAGGGGCAGGCCGGCTGGGGCAGATCGCTGAGGGCCCGCCCAGGAGCCAGGCAAAGACGGCAGTGGAGGCCGAGGGCACAGCAGTGACTAAGACATAGTTCCTGCTCTGAGACCCGAGTGCCCAGTCTCACACCATCCCCAGAACACCCAGGAAAGGCCCCAGGAAGCAGCGGAGGCCCTGAGACCAGGCTGGGGCTGGGAGGAACTCGGGGCATCCTCTTTGACTGCCTGGATCCACACTGGGAATTCCACCTCAGCCCGGCCTCTGCCTCAAGACCCATTCATCCCACAGGTGCTGAGAGGCTGCTCCGTGCTTACTCCTGAGCTGGGCGGCACTGGGGACACAGCGCTGACCAAGGCAGTTCCCGTTCTGTCCTCCAGGGGCTCCCAGTCCATTGGAGGAGACAGAGTGACAACCCAGAGTGGGCAGGGCTGGCACCGGGCAGCCCAGGGACAGTGGGAGCCCTGACCCAGTCTGAGAGGGTCAAAGAGGGTCCTCGGGAACAGAATGCCTGAGATATCCAGGACTGATAAGGATCAGTCAGGTAAAGACAGGAGAAACATGTGCAAAGGCTAGGAGAAGAGACAGCAAGGCATGTGCCTCATTTCACAGTAAAAGCTTCACAGTGGCTGATGCTCCTCTTGTCCAGGGACTCAGGCAGGGGCAATTTTGCCTCCTCCCCGCTGCCACTCCCTCCAGGGGACATTTAGCAACATCTGGAGATGTTTTTGGTTGTCACAATGGGGGACGGATGTTGTGTGTTACTGACATCCAACGTGTAGAGGCCAGTGATGCTGCTAAACATCATACAAAACACAGGACAGCGCCTACCACGAAGAACTGTCCAACCCCAAATGTCAATAAGCTGAGAAATCCCAGCCAAGTCTGTGGGGGGAAAAGGCAGATCTCACAACGCCTCGGTCTGCCAAAGAATTTGTACTTAATCCTGAAAGCAAAGGGATAAATCTTGAAAGATTCTGGATAGAAGCTGGACAAGAGATCTTCCGGGGGGTGGAGTGGGGGTGGGTTTCTGTAAGCTCAGGGCAATCAGGGCAAACTGAGCCCTGGTCTCTCTGAACACTGCCCCAGGCAACAATCAACAGAAACTCAAGAGAAGGAAAGGCCTTCTTTCAGTGAGACTGGGAGGCTCCTGACGACAGGGACAAACACTTCCTAGGATTACCCTTGGGGCCAGGCCCTGGTTGAAGATGCTGAAAAGATCCAGACCAGGAAGGTTGGCTCTGTCATACAAACCTCACCCTAGCGTGCTCCCCAGGTGGTATTATTTGCCCCTCCTCCATCCTAAAGGAGATCAGCCCTGGGTGTTCTTTGGAAGGAATGATGCTAAAGCTGAAACTCCAGTCCGTTGGACACCTCATGCGAAGAGTTGACTCATTGGAAAAGACTCTGATGCTGGGAGGGATTGAGGGCAAGAGAAGGGGACGACAGAGGATGAGATGGCTGGATGGCATCACTGACTCGATGGACGTGAGTCTGAGTGAACTCTGGGAGTTGGTGATGGACAGGGAAGCCTGGTGTGCTACGATTCATGGGGTTGCAAAGAGTCGGACACGACTGAGCGACTGAACTGAACTGAACTGGGCTCCCTCAGTCCCTGACATGGATTTTTTTGTCTTCACCCTTGTCACTCCAGGATTATACTACTTTATACTCCTGTCTTCTCTCTCACTCCCCCAATGAAGGGACATAGTTAGAGCCACTCTTGTGGCTAGGAGAAGAGAGAGCAGGGCTCTCACAGGGCTGGCCCTCCTGCCCAATCCCTCCATTTACCACTGGAGAAATGAAAGGAGGAAAGGAACTTGCCCAAGGTCACACCCAGAGTCAGCTTCAGATCTGTTCTCGTTTCACAACCTGCGCTCCTCTCCCCTGCACTGCCTCCCACGTGTCAGTGACATCCCAGTGGGTGGGTCGACAGAACCTTTGCTGTCACTCCATCGACTCCCTAAACATCTCAAGGGTGGCTGCCTGAACTCGTATGTTCGACAGCTTGTTTAGCTGAAGTGGCAATGGGTCAAAAGTCAGTGCCAGGATTGATTTCCCCACAGGACTCATGCACGCTGAAAGTACACCCATCTCAGTCTCGACCACCCTGCTTCTGCAACGGCGGGTAAGTTCTACAGGCAACAGATCCCAAATCTAACCTAGGTGACCTTCTCTAAGCGCCTTAGTCTGTTCCTTGGATTCCTGTCTGTAAAATGGGTCTGTCAGTCTCCACAGCGCGTGCCTTTCACCACGATAATTTCTGACTTCCCCAGAGTTAGAAAACTCCAAAATAATCAATCACTGCCCACCCCTAGAGCACGCCGTGAACCCAAGCCCACTCTAGGAACGGTCCGGGAGCCTGGAACCACGGAGTCGAGAACCCAGGGAGCCTGGGTACAAGTCTGCGCCCCTCCGCGCCCCTGTCTCGTCGGCTCGAGCAGCGAGCCTGGTGACCGCCCGGCGCGAGNTGGAGAAATAATTCCAGAAAGAATGAAGGGATGGAGCCAAACACCTGATGCTAAGAGCTGACTCATTGGAAGAGACCCTGATGCTGGGAAAGATTGAGGGCAGGAGGAGAAGGGGACAACAGAGGATGAGATGATTGGATGGCATCACTGACTCAATGGACATGGGTTTAGGTGGACTCTGGAAGTTGATGATGGACAGGAGGCCTGGCGTGCTGCGGTTCATGGGGTCACAAAGAATCGGACACGACTGGGCAACTAAACTGAACTGAAACAACAGCAAACAGTAGCGTGCCCCGAACTCCCAGGACTTTCTTGGCGAACATGTACGCTTGCCACAGCCTCCTTTCTTTCTGCCCGTCTCGCGTAACTCCACCCCTTTCAGTTGTATGAGCCTCCTGGGTCATTCTGTCCGCTTCGCCCCGCGGATTCTTTAAATCCTTTTCATTTCAATTTTCGTGAGCTTTTCCGGCCACCATAAGGGCATAGAACCGCTCCACTTGAACCACACCCCTTCTGCGTTAAAGGAACTCTCCCGGTCCGGTCTTCAAGACTCGATGGTCTCTCTTTCTGACCTTTTCTTTTCCTCTGACAAGTCTCCCTAGATTATAGCCCTGTGCGCTTAGTTACTATTTCAGCGTCCTAACGCCACCACACTTCCTAACTGGACCCTCTCGGCCCCTCCCTAAGCCTTGGGGCTGCCTAGTTTAATGCGCAGGCACGTAGCCCTCATGGTCTTTGCATTCCAGCAAAGCTTGCCGCTGTGGACTCCGCTTCAGGGACTCAAAGAACTCCTTGCCTTTTCAATAACTTGCTACAGCTCCGGATATGTGTTGAGGCACCCTTGGCCCAAGGAAGGAGTAATAGAGGCCCAGAGAGGACAGAAGACTTAGCAGTTGTGAAACCTTCACGAGTGAATTGGGTGGAAGTCTGACCTGTGTTCAAACCTTTGCTGTGCTGCGGAGCGGCTAAGTGATTGCGGACAAGTGACCTATCTCTTTGGGCTTCATTTTTTCTCTCTGTAAAAGAATGTAAAGCACCTGGCCCCCGTACTCACTTAGTATGGACCTTAGTAAGTGATCCGTATCAAGCACTATGGTTATATGGTCTGGAAAGGAAAGCAGGCTTTGCATTGAGATATTTTAAATGTTTATTTAACGTTTTACTAACTACATTCTCCACTTTCCTCGAGGCCTCAGCTCAAAAGTAGCTGTCCTCCAGGAAACCCTCCTGAGCTCCCAGACCTCCTCTATGCCTGGACTCCCCTACCCCGTCCGGGCCCACTTTGTCTCATCACTACCGGAGATGGGTGTGTCTAGGTCATGGTCACCGCATGGTCACGTGTCTCCAGCACTGGCCCAGGGCATGAGTGATGAGTGAGAGAATGAAACTTGAGTGCAGGGTGAATGACTTACCTCTGAACCAACACAAGGACAAGAAGAAACCTTAGAAAACGTCTTGCCTTGTCCCCTTCTAGTACAGATACTAACGACAGTAATGATTCTGTGAAGTTGTAGGCCTAGTCTTCAAGTCTAGAGATGGAATGAACATAATGATGAAGTCTCCCAGAAGATGGGCAGATGGAGATTTTGTGGGCCTTTAAAAACAACTGTGAGTCTTATTTGCTGCACCTGGGATCTTCACTGTGGCGTGGGCTTCTCTCTAGTTTGTGGCACATGGGCTTAGTTGCTCTGAGGCAGGTGGGATCTTAGTTCCCCCACCAGGGATCGAACGCACGTCCCTTGCATTGGAAGACAAATTCTTAACCACTGGAGCAACAGGGAAGTACCTATGAACCTCTTTTTAATCGCGTGTACAAATTTAAATAGAGGACCAAAGAAAGCCAGTTTCACGTTACCCCTTCTCTGCTTTCAGCTCTAGACCCCCAACATCCTCATATCCTGCAGAGTCCTGATCTGTTGCAACACCAGGGACTCTGAGCTACACTGTGACCTCAGATGGGGCCCTTGTAAAGCCTTCCCCCATGTCCACTGAATGACCAAGTACATACTTCCATTCCTGTTAAATCAGTCACCGATCAGACCCATTCTGTGCTCCACTAGGGGACGCCCGACACCAACCAGAGGGTAAGATTTCAAATTCTAAGGGGGCTGGGGACCTGAACTTCTGGGTCCCTAAGGAGAACGGCTTGAGGGTCCTGAATTCTGGGAGAGGAGGAGTTTGGGGGCCCTCGACTCCCGGGGTCCTGAAGGGAATGTGATCGGGGGTGGGTGCCTGAGAAAGGAAGGAGGAGTCTGGGAAGTACACCAGGATTGGTTGGAAGCAGAACTAGCCTGGGCAGTGGTTTGGTTTGGCTTGAGTCTGTGGGAAACAAGTGGACAGAGCAGGGATTGTTCATCCAGGGTCCCCCCCTGCCCCATCACCCACTGGGCTTGGCAGCTTCAGTTCTTCCCAGGCCCTGGGGACTTTGGGGGCATTTCCCACAACCCCTCCCCAAGGCCCCTGTTTTCTGCTGGACTCACAGCTGCCCAGCCCCAGGACTGGGAAAACTGCCCCAAGAGAGCTGAAAAGGCTGGCCGGAAGTAATGTCAAGTCTGTTAGCAGACTACAGGCCCTGCATCCTCAGAAGCCAGTAGCCTGACCCATGGGTCTTGGGGGCACAGGACCCACTCTCCAGTCCTTCCAGATGCAGGAGTCCAGGCCCTTCGCCCCCTCCACCCATGGGCCCCAGCACTGTCCTCCCTCAGACTCCAGGGCCTCTGCTCTTAATTCACCCGCCGTGCTTTTGGCCGGTAATTTCCCACTGCCCAGACACCAGAGGGTAGAGTCCATCCTTTCAGACCTGGGAGCCAAGTGAATACTCCCCTCCCCTCCCCCCACTTTCCATCAGCAATTGTCCTTACCACACTTCATTGTGAGTCCAGGTACCGTTTGACCAGCCCAGCTGCGTCCTTTAGAGTACGCTCCCTGTGACCCCTATCCAAGGTGGCTGCACCTAGATCTTGAACTCTTTCCTCACTTCTTCACCTTTTCTTTATCACCTGCATTGCTGTCTGAAGTTATCTTCTCCATGGATCATCTCTGCCTCCCACCCTTTCCCCTCAGCCTCTCTATTTGTGACTCAGGACNCCTTTAGAGTACGCTCCCTGTGACCCCTATCCAAGGTGGCTGCACCTAGATCTTGAACTCTTTCCTCACTTCTTCACCTTTTCTTTATCACCTGCATTGCTGTCTGAAGTTATCTTCTCCATGGATCATCTCTGCCTCCCACCCTTTCCCCTCAGCCTCTCTATTTGTGACTCAGGACGGAACAGAGCTTCTGGTCCTGAATAGGAGCTCAGGAAACATTATTACTCTTGCTAGTAAGAAGAGCTAAAAAAGCATAGTGCCAAACTGTAATCAGTAAAACCGTATAAAGCTGGGTCAGGACCCAATCAGTACCTTTTTGAGGGGCCATGTGAAGGCAAGGTCAAACCAGTCAATCCTAAAGGAAATCAGTCCTGAATATTCATTGGAAGGACTGATGCTGAAGCTGAAACTCCAATACTTTGGCCACCTGATGCAAAGAATTGACTCACTGGAAAAGTCCCTAATACTGGCGAAAATTGAAGGCAGGAGAAGAAGGGGACGACAGAGGATGAGATGGTTGGATGGCATCACCAAGTTGGACATGAATTTGAGCAAGCTCGAGGAGTTGGTGATGGACAGGTAAGCCTGGCATGCTGCAGATCGTGGGGTCGCAAAGACTCGAACACGACTGAGCAACTGAACTGAACTGATGAAGGCAGGGCTGTCTTTTTCTCTGCTGTGTCTCCAGCGCCTGGTTGTGTCTCAATAAATACATGACAGGGGAGGGGGTCAAATGTATAGGAACTGGCACAGAGGACAGCTTTTACAGATCTGCCCTCTTGGGTCCCAGCCAACCTGGGCATTGCCTTCCCACACTTGGCAATGACTCATGGGCACCACTCTCCTCTCTGCCACAGGGCCATTGAACACCTCTCTGCAATGGCATATTTAAAGTGTCAGCCCAATGATTCATGTTGATGCATGGCAGAAACCAACACAATATTGCAAAGTAATTATCCTTCACTTAAAAATACATAAATTTTAAAAAAGTGTCAGTCCAGGCCCCAGACACAGTCAGAGTAAGTAAATAAGCTCTATTCATTTACCTAATGCTGGGAAAGATTGAAGGCAGGAGGAGAAGGAGATGACAGAGGGTGAGATGGTTGGATGGCATCACTGACTCAGTGGACGTGAGTTTAACTAAACTCCAGGAGTTGGCAGTGGACAGGGAGGCCTGGTGTGCTGCAGTCCATAGGGTCTCAGAGTCAGACATGACTGGGTGACGGAACTGAACTGATTCATTTATCATTTTACAAATGAGAAATCTGGGACTTCCCTGTTAGTTCACTGGTTCAGGCTCTGTGCTTCCACAGCAGGTGGCGCAGGTTCGATCCCTGGTCAGGGATCTAGATTCCACGTGCCACATGGCATGGCCAAAAAAAACGGATGAGAAAGCCAGACCTTGGTGAAGGTCAGTCTCTAATGATTGTTGTTATGATTATTCACTATTATTATTCACCTCTTATTGTCACTGACCAGGTTAGGAAGACATACATAGGATAGGTGCTCAGTAAGTGTTGGCTGGCAGGCATCAGCTCCTCCATCTTGGACCCTGAGGTCTCAGAAAAGTGACGACATCAAAAAGAATAAACTTAGCTTCATCATTATTATTGATAAGTCAGGCCGGAATTGGGAACAGGATGCTGAGAGTTGCAAGGAAGTGGGCAGGGGTGTAGATCAGGGGCCCCAGGGGGTTGCTGGAGCCTGGACTCCCCCGTGATTGGGGGCCCAGCTGTTAATCTCCTGACAGTATAGAAAAGACCTGGTCAGTAATAATCCCTGCGTAGGTGGTCACAGCTGCCGTGCTTTTGCTGTATATGTCCCTGGGGAGAAAGGATAGACAGACTGAGGGAGGAGGGGCTGGGGGTCTGGACCCTGTGTCTGAGGGATGGGTGGCTGGGGGTCTGGACTCCTGGGGCTGGGGGAGGAGGGGCTGGGGTCTGGGACTCCGGGCTCCTGGGGTGTGTGGGGGGGGCAGGTGATACCTGATTTTCTCATCCACGGTGGGCAGGTATGTCTTCTTGTACAGCTTCTGTGCGGCTGCCTTGGCTGTATCCCAGTAACCTAGGAGTGACTTCTGCATCTGAGTGAGCAGGGCAGGGTTGGAGGCCTCGTCTTGCTGGGGAACATGGGCCCCTTGGGCCTCTGCAGGAGGAGAGTGCGTTAGGGTAGCTGAGGGGCCTGCTTCAGCGGGAGAATAAAAGGGGGAAGGAGAGGGACAGGGAAGGACAAGAACCTGACTGGGAGGATGCTCAGGGCTCCTCCCCCTCCTGGCATCCCCACCTCCCCTACCAACCCCACTCAACTCACCGAAGCCCAACACCAGGAGGATGAGAAACCCAACCAAGAAGTATCTCGTGCCCATGGCGTCAGGAGACCTGGAACACTGAGGCAGGTGGGGGCAGGGCCATGGGAGGCATCTGATCCTGGGGTCTCTGGGCCTCAGGGATACCCACCTAGGACCCCCTTCCTCCCCACCTGAGTCAAGTTCCTAATGACTTGAGCCTCACTTCCTGATATTCGATGATGCTACTCCTGCTTCCTGATTGTTACATCTTAGTTCTTTTTTTTTTTTTTCATTGTGCTGCATGGCTTATGGGGTCTTAGTTCTCCGACTAGAGACTGAACCCAGGCCCGCCAGTGAAACTACCAAGTCCTAACCACTGGACCACCAGAGAATTCCCCACAACATCTTATTTATAACATTCATTCATTCAAGAAGCATTTCTTCAGCACCTACTGTGTGCCAGGCACAGTTCTGGGCCCAGCTGTGAACACAGTGGCCCTTGCCCTCAGGAAGCCAACATGAGAGAGAAATGCAAGGAACAAACGTCAAATGAATGAAGTCTAGTGCCCATCTCCCTCTGATAAGTGCTCTGGAATGCAGAGGGTGTGCTGTGTAGCCCGGGAAAGCCTCAGCAGTGGGGTGGCATTTATGTTAAGACCCAGTCAGTCCAGGGCCACGTGCCACAGTCTGGGTTAAGAGCCACCACTTGGATGAGTGAGTTTCCTCTGCTCTGGGCCCTGTTCTACCCACATTCCAGAGTCATCTTGATCCCAACCCTGGGAGGGAGTCACTCAGGGACAACAGGGGTCAGTCCATCACATCACCCTCCACCCACCACATCACCCTCCTCATTTCCGAGACTGCAGCGTGGAGGCTGACATCTGGCAGGAGGAGGATTAGCACACACAGACATTCTACAGTTTTTAAATTCCATGATTCTTTTTTTCTTTTTTTAACCCCGGCCGTGCCACATACTCAGCTTGCGAGATTTAAGTTCTCACACCCGGCACAGAACCCAGGCCCCCAGCAATGCAAGTGCCCAGTCGTAACCACTAGACCACCAGAGAATTCCCTAAATTCCATGATTCTAAAACTGGAACTGATTCTTTTTTTTTTCTTTTTTTTTTTTAAGGCTGAGCCAAGCAGCATGTGGGGTCTTAGTTCCCCAACCAGGGATCGAACTTGTGTCCCCTGCGTTGGTAGCTCGGAGTCTTAACCACTGGATGGCCAGGGAGTTCCCTGGAATATAATATCTTGACTTTTGCGGTTTCTGATCTAACAATCTTGGTCCACTCCTGCTGTCCCCCGCCCCTCCCCATTTCTGTCCCCTCTCTTACCAGACTCTGGCGGCTGTCCTCAGCAGCTCCAAATGGGCAGAGAAAGGCTTTATAGCTCTTGAGATCCACCCCTCCACCCCTACCTCGACACCTGGACACCTCGGCCAAAGTCCTGGCCAACAGGACTGCAGGGGTGGGAGGGAGAGAGTTGCGGGGGAGGTGGCATGGGGACAGAGAGGGAGACAGGTTGAATGGGGGGCTGTGGAAGGGTCAGGGGTTCTGGGTGCCCACCAGGTACCAGGTCTGGGGTCTCCATCGCGTGGGAGGGGAAGGCAGAGCTCTGAAGGAGGGGCGGCTGGCAGGGGTGGAGGGATTGCTAACTGTTCTCCAGCCTTCACTCTCCACCCCAAATGGAGAAGCCTGAAGTCCTCTGCCACCCATAAGCTGGCAGTGGTGGGTCTAGCACTGGGGTGGGGTGGGGTCATCCCTGGGGGCCTCCAGTCCTTCCCCTCCCCACCCCCACCCCCACTGTTGCTCCTGCCACGTGTCACTTCCTCCACCCCTTAACCTCTGGAGGGGGATGGAGGGTTATCTCTGGCGAGGCCAGGAGGGACTGGGACAGGGACACACACGGGAGAACTTGTTTATTCCAGAGGGTGTGACGCTTTAATTTTGGTCACTGGGCCTGCAGAGCAGCTGGGGACACAGACTGTGGGCCTTGTTCAGGAGGCTATCCTTGGAACTGCGCAGCCAGGCCTGGGCGCGAGAGCCCAGGCCCTTCAGGTGGTCATCGTAGTAGGTCTCCATGAAGCCCCGGAAGGCCGTGGGGCCCCTGGAAGGGAGAGGATTCGCAGTGAAGACTGCAGATAGCCCCCAAGACTTCTGCTCAGTTCACCCATTCCTCCCTTTGACCCAGGAAGCCCCGCTCTCAACACTTACCCTCCACCCTTCTCAGACCCAGTGTCACACACCCCAACCTATCCTGCTTCTGGGAACCCCGACTTTGGGCACAGTCCCTCCTCCCCAAGACCCAGGAGCCCAGACCCCCAGCCCCTCCTACCCCAGACAGACCCAGGATCCAGACCCTCAGCCCCTCCTATCCCAGACAGACCTGGGATCCAGACCCCTAGCCCCTCCTCCAACAGACCCAGGGGTCCAGGCCCCCAGCCCTTCTACCCCCAGACCCAGGATCTAGGCCCCCAACCCCTCCTCCCTCAGATCCAAGATCCAGACCCCAGCCCCTCCTCCCCCAGACCCAGTAGTCAGACCCCC
>SJYA01002430.1:748436-795501 GCA_006410615.1 Neotragus moschatus | reverse complement strand
TGAGAGCCAGGCCCCCAACCCCCTTCTGCACACTCACCAGAACCACTTCCACTTCTCTCTGGTCCTGTTCACCAGCGGCTCCACCCACTCCTTCACCTTGCCTGGAACCAGGCTCCAAGAACTACTGGCTGGCGCTGGCGCTGTCACGGGGCTCAGGGTCCTCTCTGGCTCTTCTTCCTCCTTCACCTTGCCCGGAACCCGGCTCTGGGAAGTACTGGCCGGCCCTGATGGGGTGCTCAGGGTCCCCTCAGGCTTTTCTTGCTGGCACGCTAGGTGGGACCAGAGGACAACTTGGACGACCGGGCCCTGAACCTGTCCCTCTCCCCTTCCCTCCATGCTCGCGGTCACTGTCACTCCTGGAGTCCTCCCACTGCCTTCTCTGTTCCTCTGACCCCTCGCCCCCCTCCAGCCATCGGTCATCTCCTTTCACCCCCTGTGCCCGAGACCCCCATCAGCCCTCCATCTGCCTGAAGCTCCCTCCCGCAGTCTGTAACCCTTGCCCCTCCATGCCTCCCTCGATAGCTGATCTTGCTGCCTCCTCTGTTCTGTGACCCCACCCACACAGTCTGAATGACCTCCATGGGCAGTGAGGGATGTCCCCCGGGACGGAGGTTGGCAAAGCCGTGTGTCAGGTTGGTGGGGCAGGGGTTCTACCAGGAATCACATACACCTGTCAGTCCGGCACCCCCACACCTGGGCAAAGGCTCACCTACAGAGACCAGCCATCACACAGGTACATGTTTACAGACGTGTACGGAGGGACCCATGCAACCGGTGGGGTGCCCTTGGCCAATGACTTAACCTTTTCAAGGCTATTTCCCCTTGTAGAATGGGCTCGGGACAGGACCTAGCTTATAGGATTACTGTGAGAGTTCAGGGTTAACACGGAGAACCAGTTTCCAGCACATCGGAGGCACTGTGTACATAGTGATATTTTAAATGCATGTGCAGAGGGACTTCCTTAGTCCAGTGGTTAAAACTCTGCGCTTCCAATACAGGGAGCACGGGTTCCATCCCTGGTTGGGGAACTAAGATCCCACAAGCCTCGTGGCACGGCCAAAGCAACAAAACTTAAGAACTGCACAGGCAGAACCCAGACATACTCACACATTAGTACACACAGACACTCTCCCACCTGCTAACCCTCAAATCTTTTGCATAATTACCCCCTAAAGACACAAACGTGCCCACAAGCATACAAATGCGTGTTCACACACACTTTTACCTTGCCTGCATGCTCTTTTGCTGACACACACACACAAGTGCAAATTCATGGTTGGTGTCATCTGTACCAACCCCGTGTACACACTTTTCAAACATGGCCACCCCTGACACAGACTCCTAGATGCTCACAGATCTTCACTCCTCACAGTCGCGCACATTCACACCACAGGCTGCTGGGTATGGGTTCCCCATACCCCACCCCCAGCTCTTCCTCACCCGCGACACAGGCCAGGACCAGAACGCAGAAGCAGAGGGAGGCCAGGGCCTGGGGCTTGCATCCAGGGAACGACATTTCTGGGGGCCTCTGTCCCTCTGAGCTCAGCTCTCCGAGCTGGGGGAGGGGCAGGCTGCACTGAGCAGAGCCCTCCCCTGGCCACCTCCCCACGCCCCTTGGCAAGGACTTCAGAGAGAGAAGGGCCCAGGTGACAATGACAGTCAGGGGCCATGCCCGCCCCTGCTGGCCTCCTTCCTACCCTCCCACCACCCTAACCTGACAGGGGAAGACAGAAGTTTTTTGGCCTTCTGAGCTGAACTGAGTTCAAATCCTGGCTCCACCGCTTGTGACAGGCCCTCTTTGGAGCCTCAGTTTCCTCCTCCATAAAATGGGCCCACAATCTATACTTTAGGACGTAAATTAAATGATGTGATAATAAGGGAAATTAGATATTTTAAGTTTGTAAAATTAAAATTTTTATTTTATTTGGTTGCACTCTGTGGCATATGGGATCTTAGTTCCTGGACCAGGGATCCAACCCACACCCTCTGAATTGGAAGTTCAGAATCTTAACCACTGAACCCCTGGGGATGTCCTAAGGGAAATTCTTAGTGTGGAAGCTGGCAACAAAGGTGCTCACAGATCGGAGTTGCCCATTCTTTCTTTTGTCTCTGAGATCCCTTGGCCACTGGGCTATAGAGCCAGACACACCTTCACCGCTTGATCAGGGTGAATATATTCCCTTCTCTGGGCTCAATGTCTCCATCTGTAAAATGGGTAGAGCAGTAAGTGTCTGCCTCCCAGGGTCCACATGAAAGCCAAGTGAGGCCCTGTGAGGGAGAGCTTAGTGGGAGGTTGTCAACATCAGGCTTCGGTCAAACACCAGACAGGAAGAAAATGAGCCTTTTTCTCCCAGAGGACTTGAGTTGTGAGCCAGGGTGCACAATGTAGCCAAGAAACCACAGGCTGGATTCTTTTGTCTAAGAGTGCCAGATAAAATACAGGACGCCCAGTGGCATTTGAATTTCAGAGAAATAATGAATCTTTTTTTTGTATAAATATGTCCCATGCAGTATTTGGGAAGTATACTAAAATTTATTGGTTGTGTATCTGAAACCCAAATCTAACCAGGCATCCTGTGTTTTTATGTGGTGATTCCAACAATCCCTGGAGGAGGAAATGGCAACCCATTCCAGTGTTCTTGCCTAGAGAATCCCATGGACAGAGGAGCCTGGCGGGCCACAGTCCGTGGGATAGCAGAGTCGGACACAACTGAGTGACTAAGCACATATGCTGTCTGACAATCGAACTTTGGCCACAACCTGAATGACTGTACAGAACTGATCAGGAGGCCTTCCAGAATGCCGTCCATTCCAGTGGGCCCTGTGTGGGCTCTGGCATACTGTAGGTGCTCAATGAATGCTCCCTAGAGTTCCTCACGCACAATGTGTGTTAGTTGCTCAGCCGTGTCCAACTCTTTGTGACCCCATGGACTGTAGCCTGCCAGGCTCCTCTGTCCCTATGATTTTCCCAGGCAAGAATACTGGAGTGGGTAGCCATTCCCTCTTCCAGGGGATCTTCCTGACCCAGGGATCGAATCCCGGTCTCCTGCACGGCAGGCAGATTCTTCACCGTCTGAGCCACTGACAATAATAAGTGAAATAAAGTCTCCTGCAGTTTCCGACTGGGATGATGAAAATATTCTGGAAATGGATAGTGATCATGGTTGCACAAGATTGTGTATCTACTTAAATCCACTGAACTGTACACCTAAAAAATGGTTCAGATGGTAAACTTGATGTCACGTGTTTTACCATGATTAAAAAAAAGAAAAAAAACCCACCTTGCATTGTGTTAGGGGAAGCAGTGGGGTGTTGGGTTCAGAGTCTGGCTCCACCTCCTTCCTGCTGTGTGACGTGGTGTATGTTGCTTAATGTCTTTGGGCCTGTTTCTTCATCCACGAACCAGAGTCATGGACTATGTGCCTACGCAAGAGAGTAAAGTAAATCGTTTACCTAACTTACCCTAACAACGCCAGACACACTGCAAAGCCATGTTGTCAACCCCGCTGCTAATTATTAAGCTTCCATTTCCTGATGCACGCTACCCATCGGGGCTGCATTAACTCACTGAATTAACATCAGTGCTGCGAAGTAGGCATCTTTTTCATTCCGATTTTACAGGTGAGGAAACTGAAGCTGTGGGGGTTGGGCTCCCCAGCCAGTAAGTGGTAAATTTGAAGCCAGCCCTTTCACTCTGCCTAACCAAGCCAGAAACGACCTCTGCCTTCACTTCCCCCACCCCAATCCCAGAGGGCAAGAGACAGATGGGAAGCAGGGCCAGGGGTGGGTGGGCCTGAGGGGAAGGTCTCTGACCTGGCCCGGGCTCCAAGGTCAGCATGAGCTGTTCCCTGCTTGCAATGTTTGCCCATCTCTATCATCCAAGGCAGGAAGAGGCTGAAGGTCGTTTAGGGTGGACCTCAGGGGCGGCTCAAAAAAACAACTGTGGGTGATGGGTTGGGGGCAGAGAGGTCACAAAGGGGGAATGGGGGACAGGAGCATTGAGCCCTGAGATCTCAGCATGTGTGTCTGGGGACAGAGAGCATCTCTGAGCCTGAACCTCTGTGTCCACAAGATCGTTAGTCCCACCGCCAGACTCCCAACCACTCTGTCCACTCCAGGGTCTCCGCTTCAATCCAGATTCCACTCCCCGTTCCTTGAAATCCTACACTCCCTTCCCTCTGTCATCCCTAACCTCTCACCTCCCTGGCTGCTCTGGGCTGTGGCAGGAAAGTCAGGGGTGGAAGAGAGGTTGGCATATCCCTTCCATCTCTACTTTCTGCCTTTGTCTGGAAGATCTCCATTCATTCATTTTATTACAAAAGTTGCTGCTAAGTCGCTTCAGTCGTGTCCGACTCTATGCGACCCCATAGACGGCAGCCCACCAGGCTCCCCCGTCCCTGGGATTCTCCAGGCAAGAACACTGGAGTGGGTTGCCATTTCCTTCTCCAAGGCATGAACAAACCTCTGCAAATCCAGTTTTTTTTTTGCTGATAAATACCTTTTCCACTGGGTAATAACATGCGAAGTCATGTTAGGCACAGACTCCTGCCTTAATATTGAGGACCTTTAGGATCTAGGGTTTTTTTTTTTTTAATTTATTTCAAATCTTATTACTTTAAAGGGCAGTTAACTGTTTTTAGTACAATGGATTAGGGAACCTACTCAGTACAGTTAAAAACTCTGACTTCCTGGAAGACACTATTTTTATTTTGTTTTCTATGTTCAACTAAATTTCATCCACTAAAGCTATAACCATATTTTATAGAGAAACATGTTATTTAATAGAATGTCAAAAACTGTCAGACTTGTCACCTATTTAGTAAGGATTTTTTTTTAATTGTGCTTTTTCTGTAGGGAAAACATGTTACATATTACACATTTAGAATTACTGATAACAGTAGTATTATTATAAACGTAGATTACAATATGAGTTGTTGGGCTTATAAATGACCCAAATCTAATAAACAAAGTTGGTTAATTATCCTTTATCTCCTCAACACTAAAAAAAAAAAAAAGCANTGCTTTTTCTATAGGGAAAACATGTTACATATTACACATTTAGAATTACTGATAACAGTAGTATTATTATAAACGTAGATTACAATATGAGTTGTTGGGCTTATAAATGACCCAAATCTAATAAACAAAGTTGGTTAATTATCCTTTATCTCCTCAACACTAGGAAAAAAAAAAAGCAAAATGCTATAGTACCAGTACCTTTTAAGGTTCAAAAGTGGTTTTGCATGTACTTCACAAGAAAGTTCAACAGCAGCTGATACCAGGTTTCAAGCAGGAAGTACATGGATGGACTGAGTGGTCTCTCCAGAAGTCCAGAGAAGTTAATACAAATCAAAACACCTCCTTGGTTAGAGTTATTTACATAATTACAATGCTGGAGTTTTGTTGCAGTAAAAGTTGTGTCCGTTGGAACCTCACCAATGCCCTTGGAACACAAAGTCCCTCTTCCACGGCCCATGATTTCCTTGTCCATCTACCTCCANTTAATACAAATCAAAACACCTCCTTGGTTAGAGTTATTTACATAATTACAATGCTGGAGTTTTGTTGCAGTAAAAGTTGTGTCCGTTGGAACCTCACCAATGCCCTTGGAACACAAAGTCCATCTTCCACGGCCCATGATTTCCTTGTCCATCTACCTCCAAACTTCACACACCAATGAGATGCTACTGAAACACTGCCAGAGGCAACGCCAAAAAAGTTCATTTCAAAATATCCCAATCATTCATCTTTAGAAGGCTCCCAGAGGCCACTGGCTGGGAGCTTCTCTTTATACACCATCCAAGTCCTCCTCTCAAACTTTGCATTGCAATAAAGTGGTTTTCTTAAAAGGATCCAAGGTGGGTCCAGGAGTGGAAGTCCCGCCCCTCCCCGAATCTGCCAGTTACAGGAAGCTGTCCTCCACCAGATCCGAGGAGTCTATGCCAATGTCGTCCATCATGTCGATGTCCTCGATGGTCTCATCCTCTCTCTTGATGAAGGTAGAACTGCTGGAACCTGTCTCAATGGCACTCTCTTCAGAGGTCTGTGAGCTAGAAGAGGGAAAGAATAGGAAAAAATCATGATCAGACCAACTAGAATACAGTGGTGTTTCCAAGGTGGCCTCCCAAAGGCAAAGGAGCTCTTCCTGTGACATCCTTTGGCTTTCAAATCCAGGCTGCTTAGCCAGGCGTGATTCTTCCACCAAGCCAGAAGCAGCCCCCACCACTGCAGTGGGCCACATGGTCATTTCAACTTCCATTCTCTTCTGCCAAATCTTCCAGANAAAAAAAAAAAAAAAAAGCAAAATGCTATATACTTGAAAAAGAAAACACTGAACAAAAAACTGAAATATTCACATACCATAACAGTCACCCTTTTAGAGTGTACAATTCAGACTTCCCTGGTGGTCCAGTGGTGAAGACTCCATGCTTCCCTGCAGGGGACCAGGGTTTGATCCCTCGTCGAGGAACTAAGATCCTGTATGCAGTGTGGTGATAACAAAAATAAATAAATAAATAATAGAGTATGCAATTCAATGAGTTTTGGTATATTTGCAAAGTTTGCAACAATCACCATTAGAGAACATTTCATCACCCAAAAGAAAACCCCACACCCTTTAGCCCTCACTCCTATCCCCTTCTCCCCAAGGCAGGGCAACCACTGACCAGCTTTCTCTTTGTTGTTGTTCAGTCGTTCAGTCGTGTCCGACTCTTTGTGATCCCGTGGACTGCAGCATGCTAGGCTTCAGTGTCCCTCATCATCTCCCAGAGTTTGTTCAAACTCATGTCCGTTGAGTTGGTGATGCCTCCAACCATCTTATCCTGTGTCTCTGTAGGTTTCCCAATTCTGGACATTTCATATGAATGAATGAAATAACATGAGGTCGCTTGTGGTGGCTCCTTTCAAGGTTCATCCCTGTTGCAGCGTGTCAGTGCTTTGTTCCTTTTTTTTTTTTTTTTTAATTGAGGCTTGTGGAATTTTAGCTCCCTGACCAAGGATCAAACCCTGGCCCTCGGCAGTGAGGGCTTGGTGTCCTAACCTCTGCACCACCATGGAATTCCCAGGGCTTCATCCATTTTATGGCTGAATGATATTCCACTGTGTATGGATATACATACACTATATGGGTTTATTTATTCGTTCATCAGTTAATAGGTATTTTGGGGCTGTTTTCCACTTTTTTTGACTATTATGAATAAAAGTACTGTTAAGAGGTGTGTACAAGTTTTTGTGAACCTGTTTGTAGTTCTTTTGGGTAGAGACCTAGGAATGCAATTGCTGGGCCATGTGGTAACCTTGTTTAACTTTTTTTTTTTCCTCTTCCGATTTTATTGAGGTAAACTGGACATACAGCACTAAGTTGTACGGCACAATGATTTGACTTACATACATCATGTAAAGATTACTAAACACCCACATTTCATATAGATACAAAATTAAAGAAATGCAAAAAAAATTTTCTGGTGAGGAGAACTCTTAGGATTTGGTCTCATAATCACTTTCATATAATGTGTGTATAATGTGTGCATGTGCAGTTGTGTCAGACTCTGCAACCCCTCGGCCTGTAGTCCACCAGCTCCTCTGTCCAGGGGATTTCCCACATGAGAGTAGGTTGCCATTTCCTTCTCCCGGGGATCTTCTCAAACCAGGGATCGAACCTGGATCTCTTGAATTGCAGACAGAGTCTTTACTACTGAGCCGCCAAGGAAGTTCCCACATATAATGTACAACAGGGTTTTGTTTTGTTTTGTTTTTTAAAAAACTCCCACTTTTACCAAGGACCCACCAATGTGGGCTGAGATCTCACCAAAACCGTGAAGAAGGTGGTCTCTGGTCATCACTAAGAAGTCTACATCAGCCTGGGCAGCAACTTCCACACCAACAAGCGTGTAGGCCAGGAGATAGCTCTGATTCTGGCAGGAAGCTGAGCAACAAGACCAAAGGTCGTGTTGTACATCTGATGAAGCGGATTCAGAGAAGCCCGGTGAGGGATGTCTTCATCCAGCTGCAGGAGAAGGCAGGAGAGGGGAGAGAGAATTAAGTGCCTGAGGTCTCAGCCCTGGACTAGGAAATCGCTGAAGTAGATCCTGATGCTAAGAAAACCCTGAAGCTCTTGGAGTTTGGCAGCCTGTCCAAACTGCAGGTCACTCAGCAGCCTACAGTTGGGATGAATTTAGAGCTGTTTGAAGTTTTCTGCTGTGCTGAAATATTTTCATTAAACCTCGGACCAAAAAAAAAATTTCCCAAGGTGACACTTTTTTTTTTTAAATTGAAGCATAGTTGATGTACAATAACTATTTACTTTTTGAGGAATTGCTAAACTGTTTTTCAAAGTGGCTTCATTCATCCTTTTACCTACTCAGTATAAAAAATGTTTTTTGGTTTTTTTTTTGATAGAAGCATGGTTGTTTACAATATGTTAGTTTCAGGTATGCAGCAAAGGGATTCAGTTGTGTACTCATCTTTAAAAAATATTTATGTATTTATTTCTTAGGCTGCACCAGGTCTTAGTTGTGGCATGTGGGATCTAGTTCCCTGAACGGAGATTGAACCTGGGTCTTCTATGTTGGGAGTGCAGAGTCCCAGCCACTGGGCCACTAGGGAAGTCCCCCTGTGTGTCTTCTGAGTCTTTAATGTGAGAGATTTCTGGGGATTTAGGAAAGTGCTCGGGAAATAATTTTATTGATTCCAAAATGCTAAATAAATAAACCAAGTTAAAAGTAATTTTTTGATGAAGTCGCTACAGGATATACCCATATACCAACTAGGCAAGGCCAGTGTAACTCTTCATAGGAATTCAATCGAATAAAGGATATGAGGGACTTCTTTGTTGGTACAGTAGTTAAGAATCTGCCTGCCAATGAAGGGGACACGGGTTCGATCCCTGGTCTGGGAAGATTCCACCTGTCTCGGAGCAGCTAAGCCCATGTGCTACAACTACCGAAGCCCATGCACCCAGAGCCCATGCTCCGCAACAAGGGAAGCCATTGCAATGAGAAGCCCATACACCGCAAGAAAGAGCAGCCCCTGCTTGCTTCAACTAGAGAAGGCCCGCTCGCAGCAATGAAGACCCAGCACAACCAGAAATAAATACATTAAAACAAAAAATAAGGACATGTGCACATTTTAACATGCTGGATGTGATGCCAGTGAGGCTGGGGTCGGGCGTCTGTGCTTAATTGCAACTGATATGATAGACAAGGTGACTTGGGGGGAGGAAGTCAGAGTAGAACATAGCCCCTAGAAGATCCACCTGGGTTCAAATCCCATCTCTATGCACTTTGGGCTTTGTGATGTCTAGCAAGTGACTTTAGCCTTCTGGGCCTCAGTTTCTTTCTCTTGTATAATAGGAGCAGTGACAGCATCTGCCTCAGGGGTGTTTTATAAAAATGATATATTACTTTAGTTTTCCCCCCCGACTTACCGTATTTGTTTCACCAAATATTAAATCTTTGTACCACATCTAGTCCTGTGCCAGGCTATGCCTGGGTCCACAGTGGTGATGAAGCCTTGTCCCTGCTCCCAAGTCTCAGAGTTCAGTGGGGCATGGGACAGACCCATCCCCAGACAGTGATGACCCAGAGTGGACATGGCTGGGATGGAGGTGCTTGACCCAACCTGGGAAGGCTTCCTGGAGGGCTTCCTAGAGGAAGGGACATCAAAGCTGAGACGTGGAGACTGTGAATTGTGTCAATCTTTTCTGGTTTCTAGCCTATGCCCTCTTTCAAATCCCTCTTCGTTATCCATTCAAAATGTAATAAGATCTACCACTTGCATGGTAATGAGTCAACCCATGAGAAATGAAGCTCATGATTATACAGGGCGTAGTGAGTTTTTGCCAGCCTGTGGACCTATGTCCGCCTGCCCCTTCGGCTTGTGTTTTTTCACCATCCTCCAGGACCATCTCTACAGTATGGCTGGATAGGCATCAGGGAACCAGTCTCCCAAGTCTGAGCACTTTGAGATCTGAGAACCAACTGTGTGACCACTGGGACTTTGCCACCTCCCAGTCTCTGAATCTGTACACCCCAGTCCTCCCTTGCCCTGGGAAGGATCCTTACGTGGCCTTCAGAGGAACTTCTCTGTGTTCGACGGTGCCAATGACTCGCTGAGTTGTCGTCACGACTTGAGCAAACCATGGTACTCCTCTGATGATGGGAAGGAATTTGATAGGGCCTGGAGCCACCTGGGCTGGGGCTGGCAGTGCCCAGAAGAGGAGCAAGAGTGCAAATATTTCCATAACGGGAGCCCTTTAGGATGAGATTCCAGGGATGGGAAAGGAGATCCTTGAATGTGGTTCTGGGTGTCATGCCATTAGATTGCAGCACAGGGTACCAAAGCGACCAGATCGGGTTCACGATGCTGGTAATGGCCTTACTCTCTGGTTCCCCGCCCTTTATAGGCGTGGTAAAAGCAAATTATCCAATCCCGAAGTAACGAGCGTGATTACGTTATCGGTTACTAGTGCTCCCCTGGGCAGATTGCCATCCGCTGGACCAGCCTTCAGAGAGCCCTGAGACCTGCCCTGGGCGGATAGAGATGCGGGGGCACTTGGTGGAGGATATGAGATCCAGGGCACAGAATGGGCCCCAGGGCTCTCAAGGGTCCTCTAAGCCTGTGCCCCAGGCCCGAGCTAGCTTCAGTCTTCCAAATCTCAAATTCTCAGTGTCCCATTCCACTTTTACCGCCTCAAACCATGAAGAGAGCCACCAATAGGACCAAGAGGGACAGAACGAGTTTTGTGGTGGGGTGGGTCCGGAGGGGCACTTTGAAGGTTCCTTTCTGGGCACTGAGGACAGCACGGGGCCTTATTGATGCCGGGGGTGTGAAGGGGTAGGAGTTGGGGGTCAGGTTAGTCTCCCTTCCCTTAAGCCCTCACCTGACCATCTGCCTCTCTGTGCCCACCCACCTCCTCCACTTCCAACCCTCCTTGGTGGTGGTGGTGGGATCAAGTAGGGCACAAGCCTGAAGTCTCAGGCCCAAAGCATTTTGTTGTTCAGCACCTGCGCCTCTAAATTTCCCTGACTGGTGGGGACCTCAAGCTGCTATAGTCCCTTCCCAACCCAGGGGACAGCCTTCCCCCCCCTCTGTGGTCATCTTCCCTCAGGGGTCTCTCCTCCCAGCCTTGGGTGGGTGGGGGCCGGGAGTGGGTTCTCTCAGTAGCACTCAATAACTCACTAACTTAGGACTTTCCTGGTGGTCCACTGGCTAAGACTCCACGCTCCTAGTGCAGGGGGCCTGGGTTCGATGCCTGGTCAGGGAACTAGATCCCACATGCTGCAACCAAAAGTCCCGGCACAACCAAATAAATAATTATTAAAAAACAGACAAACACAACTCACTAAGTCAATTCACACTGTGTCCCCAGGCCATCTCTGCCATCCCCTCTTGGCCAGCCTCTTCAGCTAAAATGACTCTTCCTCCCAGAGTCTGGGGTCCTACAGTCTGCCGCCACACACCTGCACCTTTATCACATCCAATGTCACTTTCAGACTAGCCTTCCTATTCCCACATCTTTTTGCATCTGGGAGACTCCTCCAAACTTCCCTGGATGCTCCTCTGGGATTTTAATTTCATGGCCCCCAATGTTTTTTAGAGAGAAGTCTTTCTTTAATTTTTTGCCACGCATTGCAGGATCTTAGTTCCCAACCAGGGATTGCACCCAGGGCCATGGCAGTGAAAGCGCCGAGTCCTAACCGCTGGCCCGCCAGGGAATTCTCTAGAGAGAGGTCTTTTCAACCTGTCAAAGGTACAAAACCTCAGCTGCAAGACTCCTGACGTGTGCCCCTCCAAGAGATCCACCAGGAACTCCCTTCTGTCTCTTCCCCCACTGTCCAAGCCTCCAGGGCCCCTGTAAACACTCCATCTGCCCTTATGCACCCTCTTGGCTACTCAGAAGACAAGCACCACCCCCTTCCCTTCCACTACATCAATCTCCCCGGGGCTCCCATCCAAGGCGTCCCCCCTCTTCCGCCCAGCTGTCTTTGACTGCTAGTGAACCCTGGCAGCTGGGAGAGGGTGGCCCTGGCCCCAGACTCCAGGTTGGCTGGCCTCATGCCCCGACACCCACGTGTCAGCCTTGGGGCGAAGTGGGGTAGTTGTGAAAGCGAGGCACAGACACTGCTGTGGCAGGATTGCAACAGCCCTCTGGCCAGCTCTGTGCTGCCAATCCCTGTCGGGGGGTCCCATCTGCTTCCTCTCTGAGCCCCAGTGCTCCGCATATGTCCACCCAAATGCCCCTGCTCCCCACCCCATCCCGTGAACACCAAACGACCACTGCAGTCTGCCTGCCTCGTCCTCACCTCGGCTATCCGCGTTTCTGTTTACACACGGGGCAACTGAGGCGCAGCCAAGGACATTCAGTGGCTCAGTGAGAGGCTAAGGGTCCTCCCCTCCTTTGTCCCTCATCTTTTTCCTCCCCTTCCCGGACTTCAGGCTGTCCCTCTGGATTCCTGCTGGGGCCAGCCTCCACCCCCACAGCACCCCCGTCAGCCTCCTTGGGGGGAAGGCTGCGGTGAGGCAGGACGCCCTCTGTGCTTAGCTGGCTTCATTAGGGAGAATTCAAGATTCGGGTCTTCAAGTGGACAATATGGCTGATGCCCCTGCCCTCACTGACATCTGGGGAAACAGGCTCAGGGGGCTCGGCCCCAGCCCCTGGACACACAGTGAGTCAGCAGAGTTAATAGGAAACGTGGGTGGGACTAGGCCCCCTGCCTCTGAGTCCCCAGAAAACTCCCCCCATCCCCCCACTCAGTCCCAAGGGTGAAGCATCTGGTGGCGGGGAGGGGCTTGAATTCATCAGGACAAACAAGGCAACTCCAGGGAAAACTCGGAGTGGAGTGCAGTGTGTTGGAGCCAAAGCACGCAGAGGTCAGCCTGGGAGATACAAGTCCTGGCCTGTCCCCTGTGGTCGGGAACCCTACTCCCCTCCTCGGAGAACTAAGGGCGTGGGAGAGGACAGCATTGGCACCTCCAGGCTCCAACCAAGCTTCTCTGAGTGTAATTTCCAACTGGCTCCTCCAGCCCTAAACAGCAGGGGCCTGTGGCATACCCTCAATGTGCCTGTCTCTGCAGTCTGCACCCAGCATCCAGTAGGCTTGTCAGGGTAGACAAGAAGCCAACCACCCGCTTGGAGGAGAGAAGGAACAAGAGGGAGGGGTGAAAGGCAGAGGGTCTGTGTGCAACAAAATTGTGGCGAGGGCAAGCTCAGATGAAGGGAAGAAAGAAAGAAGCCACTCCAGGAGCAAGAGAGAGCTTCCCAGGTGGTGCAGTGGCACAGAATCTGCCTGTCCCTGCGGGAAAAACAAGAGTCGCAGGTTTGATTCCTAAGTAGGGAAGATCTCTTGGAAGAGGAAATGGCAACCCACTTCAATATTCTTGCCTGGAAAATTCCATGGACAGGAGTCTGGCGGGCTACAGTCCATGGAGTCACAGAGTCAGACACGACTGAGCGTGCCTATACACACACAGACACACAGACACACAGACACACAGACACACAGACACACACACACAGACACATACACGGGCAAGAGAAACCAGAGTGAAAAGATGGAGGTAAAGTGGAAGACAGAAAAACAGAGACAGAGGCAGGAAGGAGGCAGAATCAGATCAGGCAGGAGGGAGAATAAGAGTGGGGGAAAAAAAAAAAAACTGAAAATGGCTAGATTAAAATTTTTTTTTTCATTTTTAGCTACACTGGGTCTTTGTTCTGGCAGAAGGGCTCCGGAGCATGCAGGCTCAGTAGTCTATGTGGGATCTTAGCTGCCCAACCAGGGATGGAACCGGTGTCCCCTACACTGGGAGGTGGATTCTTTACTACTGGACCACCAGGCAAGTCCAGAAAATGGCTCAGTATTCACAGCAGTGGTCTGAAGTCTTTTGAGTCGTGAAGCAGATATTGTGAAGCCAGGCCAAACGAGGCTCAGTGAGGTTGCTCTTTTTGCCTAGAGTAGTAAGGGGCAACCGAAGAGTTTGACCCACTGGTAGGTTTGTTCCAGAATTTTGTCTCAGCAACAAAGCAGTGAGAATTAAGGAAGAGAGTGAGCAGTTGTGAGTAGAGATGGAGGAAAAAAAAAGGGAAAGACTTAAAAGGGGACTTGCGTGAGTGCTAAGTCACTTCCTATGGACCATAGCCTGCGCCAGGCTCCTCTGTCTATGGGGTTCTCCAGGTAAGAACACTGGAGTGCGTTGCCATTCCCCTCTCCAGGGGATCTTCCCCACCCAGGGATCAAACCCATGTCTCTCGAGTCTCCTGCACTGTAGACGCCTTCTTTACCACTGAGTCACCGGGCAACTCTAAAAGGGGACAGAAGGAAAGAGACACAAAGAAAAACAGGCACACACAGGCTCAGGGGGCAGGACAGCGTGCTGTGTAGTCAGCAAGGGGAAAAAATGGGAAACTGAGGCTTGAGCTGTGACAAATCACACACGGACGCCCAGCAGCTGCCATGAAACTTGATAAATCTTTATTAAGCTAGGGCCCACCAGGACAGCTGGGGCAGCAGCAGGGCCTCCTGCAGGCTGGGGGCACCGGAGGCTCGGGGTGGGAGTCAGGGGGCGCCCCAGGGCGATGCCCGGGCGCTCAATGATTCTGGCTGGGCGGAGAGGTGGGGCTGAGGTGCAGAGCCAACTGCACCTTCTCCACCAACCCGGCCCACTGGCGCTGCATGTCTTCCACCAGGGGCTCGAACCAGCTCCTGAGGCGGGCCTGGAAGGCCTCGGCCTGCAGGCGCATCTGGCTGCCCTGCTCCTCAACCTTGGCGCGCACCTCCTCTAGCTGTTGGCGCATCTTGTCCAGGCGGTCCTGGGCCCGGACACCCACCTCCTCCAGGCGCCCGTGCAGCTTCTGGCGCCAGGCCTCGGCGCGGTCCAGCAGCGGCTGGCCAGCCAGGGTACTAAGGGTAGCAGCCCGCGATTGACCCTGCTCCACCAGGGGCCTGAGGCGCTCGCGGATGGCGCTCACACTGCGCTCGGCGCCCTCGCTGGCCCCAGCTTGGTAGACGGCCAGGCGCTTCTTCAGGTCGTCGGCATCGCGGAGCAGCCGCTTGCGCAGCTTACGCAGGTGGGAGGCCATGCGGGCCCGCAGCTCCTCGGTGGACTGGCCCACCATGGCCTGCACCTCGCTTCGGTACTGAGCCAGGCGGTTCCGCAAGTCCTCCATGTCGGAGCCCAGCCGGGCCTGGGCTGCCTGTAGCTCCTTGGACACACGGGCCTGTGTCTCCTGGGCCATGGGGGCTAGCTGTCCCTCCAGCTCCTCCCTGTAGGCCTTCACCTCCTTCATGGTCTCCTCCATCAGCGCCCTGGGGTCCAAGAGGGCAGGAATGGAGAGAAGAGGTAGGGGTCCTGAGCTAGGGTGATCCAGGGAGAGATGAAGAGGAAGGCGCCAGACAGGAAACGCCGAAGAACAGGATCAGAGAGAGGGAAAGCTGGGAGCCCAAGGAGCAAAGAAAGCAAGAAATGAGTAGAGACCAGACCCCCGCCAAGTGTTGGTGATGGGGACGGAAAGAATCCCAGATCAGAGGAATTTGGAGTCCCGAACACACTGCCCACTGGAGGGATCAGGGACCAGAGCGGAGGCACTCACGTCAGTTCCTGAATGACCTGGGTGTTGAGCAGCTCCTCCTGCACCTGGTCAGACAAGGTCTGCACCCAGCGCAGGTAATCCCAGAAGCGGCCCAGCACCTGCTCCCAAGGCTGGCTGTCCTGCCCCCGGGGCTGCTCTGGAGGCAGGGGCTCCTCGGACCCCAGCTCTCCCTCCATATCCGCCTGGCATCCTGCACACAGAAAAGTTCACCATGGTCAGGGTCCTCGGCCTGCTCCAGGCACACAGTACCTGGTACAGAGGAGGTGCTCCACAGAGCACTGGGGGGTGGAGAGGGCGTGGAGAGATGCCCAGTCAGTTTAATCACTTGATAAGCATGGATTATGTGTGGTCCACGTACTGCCATGCTGGAGCGATAGAGAATAAAACAGCCCCAGAGAGAGAATAATCACCACTGACACTTAGCTGCTCCTCACTACCTGCCTGACAGCAGTGAGCTAGAAACTCTCATTTTAAGGATGGGGAAACTGAGGCTCAGAGAAAGTAAAACTGCAGCTCAGAACCAAGGAATGTCAGAGAGACCTCAGACCTGGGGAGACAGACCAGCAGATGAGAGGACCCACGGACCACAGACGGGAGGAGGGCAAGCTGAGGATGGGAGGGGATGGGGCAAAGAACCTGGGCAAGCCCCGCCCCCATACCTGCCAGAAGCACGACCACCAGGGCAACCCACAGAACCTTCATCTTCTGGCTTGCGATTGGCCAACCTGAAGGAGGGAGAAATTGTCACTCAACCCCGGGTGCTGGGGGGACTCCCTCCCCTTCAGAGCCCCGCCCCACCTGGTCTTAGCCTTCAAAGCCTCGCTCCCAGCAACATCCTACTCCAATTCCAAATATTTACCCAGCGGTCCCTACATTGTCTGTTTCATTCCCTCATTGTCTTCTCTTATCTCCCCATCCCCAGGTCTGCCGCCGCCTAAATTCCATCCCTCTCCCAGGGTTCAGATTCCACTCAACCCGCCTTCCCCTCCATCCCGGAGTTCCCCGAGAGCCCCGGCTGGACTTTCTAAAGTTCCGACCTCTCATTCCTCACTGTATCTTCCCATTCTCAGCTCCAACTTCACAACTAAACGCTGTCTTCCGCATATTCGCTAATTTAATCCTCATTTAGAAGTCCTTCAACCCACGCTTTAGCTACCTTGCCGCTGCCCCTGAACCTCCCCTTACCGGAAATCTTAGGACAATTGTGGGCACCCAGTAGGTGCTCAGTAAACAGCAGTAACAGTGGGTTTTTGCTATTTCTCGTCTGGTTTTTCCTGCACGTCCAGCTGCTCCCCTGAACCCACCTTCCAGTCCAAACGGGATGTGCCTGCTCCCCACCCCTCTAGGTCCAGTCCCCTGCCTCTGGTCTCCTCCTCTGCTCAAGCTTTTGTCCCGGTCCAGGCGGCGTAGGACTGTCACCTTGTCCACCTCTCCCACAGCCCATCCCCCACAGAAGCCCTGAGCTGGTCTCCGTGCCCCCCACCTCTGCTTCTCACCGCGCTCTTCTCCTCCGAGAAACCGCGTCCTTCCCCTTCGGGATTGAGCAGGGACTCACGGATCCCAGATTCGTCCAATTATAGGGCTCCCCCCTGGCCCGCCCACTCCTCCTGAGCTGGGGCGAGCTGGGCCAGCCCCCTCAGGTCACGAGGTGGGCTGTCCTCCCCCTTCACACAGCCAGGAGGGGAGGAGGTGGGGCTTGGAGGCCTGGCAGCCCCCACTCCCAGCCCCCGTGAAAAGATGACTTCTCACCCAGTAACTCTGGCGGCTTCCTCCATCCTGGTGGGTGGGTGAGCTGGTGAGGGCTGGGACAGCGGGCATGGAAGGGGCTGGAACAGGCCACTGCCCACAGTACCCATCCCCTGCCCCTCTCTTTTCCAGCGGATGGATGAATAGAACTTGGGGAAAGGACTGGGGGCCTGAAATCCCTGGTTAGAGGAAGGAGGGGGTTGGGACTCTGGGTAGGGAGGGGGAAGGGAGCTGGCTGGCCCAGATAGAAATGGGATAGGAGTTCTGGGGACAGTGTAAGGTATCTGCTAAAAGCCCAGGCTTTGAGAGTGCAATCTGGACTTTAACATGAGCTCCCTCTTGGGCTCTTACCTTGGGCACAGGAGAGTGCCTCTCTTGAGCCCCCTTCCCCAGTTGAGACCTGAAAATCCAGCATTTCTCCCAACTGTGTATTGTTACTTCAGTGGGGCTTGAAGCATGGGTGTTGCCTGCTTAGGACTGTGGACTCCGGAACCAAACTGCTCAGGCCTGAATCCAGGCTCTGCCAATTGTCAGCTGTGTGACCCTGAGCCAACGACCTGGCCTCTCTGAGCATCCAATTTCTTGGTCCACAAAACCAGGAAAAGAGTTGCACTTAACACCGTCATTCGGTGAAGCAACAGGCTACTGTGTGTACTGAGAACAAGGAGGGTTAGCTGGCAAACAGTGGCCCCATGTTGGACTTCATTTCTGTGCTGGGCCACAGTGAACACCCCTATCCCTCCCTCCCTTGCAGCCCTGTTCACGAACCCCAGCTGTTTCACAGATGGGCATCCTGAATTGAGAGTGTTGTAGCCACACTCTCTGCTCTCCAGGAAGCAAACTCACTCAGAAAGACAACGCAAAGAGTGGAGTGCAGTTTATTACACCGGCGGGCCCAAGGCAGTCTTCTCTTAGCCGAGGACCCGGCCAGTTTCTGTGACAACCTTGTATACCCTAAGTGTACGTGCTCAAATCCCCCTCCCCGAATTCCTCGAAACTAGCCTGGATAATGTAAAGAGGCTAAATCATGATTCATATATTAGTCCAGACAGCTAATTAGGCTAACATATATCAATAGGTTTTGTGCAGATAACAATTTGTTTTGCTCTGGGGGTAGATTAGTATATTCTTTTCAGTGACAGAAAGTCCAGGTAAAAGTCCTGGAGTCCCTTTATCCGGGGGGTCTGTTTTTCAGTTGGAATGTTGTTTCTATAGATTCCGGGCACATACCTCAAAAGTCCACTGGGAGAACACTCAGGCATGTAGTCCAGAGTTTACAAAAAGTCTAAAAATGGGGTCCCACAGCCAAGATGAAGTCCGCTTTGTCCACTTTCCTCTTTCATTCTTCTCTCTTGATGCTCCTGACTCACAGTGGGAGCATCTCTCATAGGAATATATTGTACCCTAAGGCAATGGCACCCCACTCCAGTACTCTTGCCTGGAAAATCCCGTGGCTGGAGGAGCCTGGTAGGCTGCAGTCCATGGGGTCGCGAAGAGTCAGACACGACTGAGCGACTTCACTTTCACTTTCCTGCACTGGAGAAGGAAATGGCAACCCACTCCAGTGTTCTTGCCTGGAGAATCCCAGGGACGGGGGAGCCTGGTGGGAGGCCATCTATGGGGTTGCACAGAGTCGGACACGACTGAAGCGACTTAGCAGCAGCAGTAGCAGTAGGCTTCCTAACGCCGATCTGGGAAAGTGAGGTTAGTCTCTGGGATACAAAGTTAACAACACATTGTAAAATGCAAGGTCTGCATAACAGAACTATTAAAATGACTATAATAACCGTAAGCACAGTTTTGCACCAATCACCCTTTACCCAAGATAGGACCGAGGTCCAGAAGGGAACATTTTCATCTGACATTGCTTTTACTTGGTCCCTCATGTCACCCAAAGCAGTCGTTACATTGCCAGGTAAATCAGGAATGTACCCACAACGTTCAGCCTCAAGTATGGCACAGATTCCATACACAACATTCAACCTAAAGTATGGCCCAGGTTCCTCCTTGTGAGGCAGTGAGTATGTCTAGTGCCATTCTATCCTTGATTTTTGTTGTCTTGCTTGATGCAAAAAAATCTCATAGGCATATCACCCCTCTGTAGAGGTGATACCCGCCATGGGAGCCCGTCCATCACAGATAGAGGCTTGGCGCTGGACTGGCCCAACAGCCTTGTGCCCCTTTAGAACAAATCCCAGATACCTCACCTCCTCCTTGCAGATCCGAGCCTTCTTTTTCGAAACCGGGTAAGCAGCCTCCATCAGCAGTCCCAGCGAGGCCTTGCTTCCTTCCCAGCAGTCATCCTTGTTGTCAGCGGCCAGGAGCAGATTGTCCACATATTGCAGCAGCCAACAACCAAACTTTTCTGGCTGAAATGCACCTAAGTCCAAAGCCAGGGCTTCTTCAAAAATGGTTGGAGAATTTTTAAACCCTCAAGGGAGGTGGGTCCAAGTTAGTTGTTGTTTGGTGCCCCTGTTGGGTCTTCCCACTCGAAAGCAAAAATTGGTGGTGATTACCGGGGCTAGGTGTGTACAGAAAAAGGCATCTTTTAAGTCCAGACAAGTATAGAACTTTTGCACTTGGAGGGAAGAGGCTGAGTAAGGTATATAGGTTTGGGACTGTGGGGTGCAGGGTCATGGCAGCTTGGCTGGCCAGCCTTAAATCTTGTATTGGCCTATAGTCCTGTCCCCCTTCCTTTTTAACTGGCAGGATTGGTGTATTTCATTCTGATTGGCGTTCAATCAGGATGCCGGCCTGTTTCAGTCTATTTATACGTGGCACTATGCCGAGACGAGCCTCCAGGGGCAATGGATACTGGTGTTTTCTAACCGGGGTGGCACTGGGCTTAAGTTCTGTTACTATTGGAGGGTGGTGTTTGGCGAGCCCAGGGGGGTTTCCTTCTGCTCAGACCTCAGGCAGTTGTTGAGCCAGTGTTTCCTCCCGGCCGTTCATCCCCTCTAGTCTTTTCTCAGTATATTCATGTAACCTCCATTCATCTTGTGGGGTAACTGAGAGGGAGAGTAAATAAGTAGGTGGGCCCATGTGCAAAGTGGGGCGTTTGCAGGGGGAAAAGGTCACTTGTGACCCCAGGTGAGAGATCTCTTCCCAATAGAGGTACTGGGCATTCAGGGATATATAACTCATGAGTCATTTGGTGCCCCCCCCACCCCCGCCATCTGGCACTTTTAGGGCTTATAGAATTGTTTAATCATTTCCTTTCCAGATATCCCAGTTATGGCAGTGGCCTTTTTCGAGAGAGGTGCCATGGGTGCAGTTACTACTGACAATCCTGCTCTGGTATCCACCATGAAGTCAGTAAGTTGGTCCCCTACTTTTAATGCTATCACGGGCTCTTGTGGACCTGTGTCTCTGAGCCCCAGCATCCCCATTCAGTCCGTCAAGGCTTACCACTGTACTAGTTGATTCCCGGTTTTCAGTGGTTTTAGGACATTCGTTTTTCCAGTAGCCAAAACCTTGGCACCAGGCACGCTGATTGGGCTGTAACGTAGACCTAGGCTTTCGTGGAGGTTTCCTGAGGGAGTGGTCTCGTCTCCAGGAGGGAGGGGCTTTCGTGGGCAGCCCGGCAGGCCTTCCCAAGGCCACGGCTAGCATTGCGAGTCTCTGGTCTGCTCTTAGTGTCCTCCCTCCGTCTTTTTTCCGTTTCTTTCTTGGCTTCCACATCTCTGCTTAACTGACTACTTTGTTTGCAATTTCAATTAGTTGGGAGCTGGCCATTGATAATACTCCATCCAGCTTCTGGAGCTTTCTTTTAATATCAGGATAAGCCTGTGACACAAATGTTGAGTTTTTAACGATGTGGGAGCCCCTGGCCTCGGGGTCGATCAGCGTATAGAGTCTATAAGCCTCACACAGTCTTTCATAAAATTCAGAAGGGGGCTCGGCCCCTCGTTGCACTACTCTGGCAGGTTTTGCCATATCCGTAGACCTGCGGGGTCCCCTTTCTAGTCCCTGTAGAATGGCTGTACGGTATCTGTCTGATCTGTCTCCCCTTGTCTGTATTATAGTCCCAATTAGGTCTGTCATCGGGGAGGGTTTGTTCCACCCACCTTTGTGGGTTTACAGTTCCTTCTGGAACCATTTCTAGCAGCCATTTCTTTGCTTCAGCAAGAATTCTATACTGCTCTTCGGTACTGAAGAGGGAAGTTATCCCATGTCAGTTGGCGGGTACAAAAAATAGTTTCCATCAATCTAATCATGTCCTGTGGCTCCTCTGAATCTGGTGGCATATATTTTTGCCAGTTCAATATATCAGTAGACAAAAATAGTTGATAGTAGTAGGCCACGGGAGCCTGGTGATAATTACCGTCTTTCCCCTGTATGCGGGCCTGCTGGACTTCCCTAAGGGGCATCTGAAATGGTGTCTTTTCTTCTAACTCCTTGGCAGAGCACAGTCTCTGTTTAATTCCAATGTTCCCCTCCCCTTTCTCATCGGTACTCATGTTGGGGTGGGGGGTGTTGGCGGCGAGTAGAGCTTAGGTTGTGCCTCTCTGGCGGGAGCTGAATCCCGAGGGTGGTATCCAGTGGTTCCTCCCACTGGTGTCGAAGCCTGCTGGGGTGGCGGCTCTATGACCTCTGGGGGGACTGAAGGAAGGGCAGGGGACAGCGGTGATGCTGGAATATCCTGTGGCCTCCGTCCGGTGGCTGTTAAGACCCTCGGCCTGGCCGACACATTTGAGGGCGGGTTCATCGTCCAGCACAGTGGGGAGGAAGTTCTTCATTTGGATCCTGTAGAATCTCTTTTTTATCATCAGTTTCTGCGCCTTTTTCCTTCTCCATTTTGAATATAAAATCATGCCCATGGTGGAGGAATCTTGGGCCAGCTCTAGCCAGGAGTACGTACAGAACCAGTCGGGTGTCCAGGTTTTTCCAGACTATCACATAGATTGCTTTTATTATTTTCAAGTCCATTGTGCCCTCTGGTGGCCAGCCAACTCTCATAGCAGACTATTCGACCTTGAAGAGGGTGCACAGCCGGCCAGGTGTCATTTTTACCCCAGAGTCTCCTCTGAACCCTTTTTTGAAACTTTTGATCATATTGTCCAGTATGGTTGCCTTAGATCTGTTTCCTCCCATTTTGCCTACCTTTCCGGGAGTGTTCCTTCTCCTGTTGGCGGAGTTTCTGGTACCCCAGATACTTCTGATATTTCCACTCAATGAAGCACTTAAATTGCCACTCGGCTTCTTCCCTGATAGGATTGAAAAAGGCTTTGCTGGCCAAGTCCCAGAGGGAGAGGGGAGTCCAGTGTGCTTTCTCCTGTTGTTTCATGCGCTTGAACCAGAATATCACTTTGTCTAGGACCACTTCTCCTGAAACTTTAAATGCCTTCTCCGCCTTGGTGAGCTTGATCGGGTGTCAACAAAGGCGCAGGTGAGTTAAATAACCCGCGTCCCAGGCGATCTCCGGAAAAGCCAATTCCTACGCACTTATGTATTTTCCTTTCTCTGTCTTAACAAGCTTGAGGGGATTGAGACTTTCACAGCAGATGGGACGCCTCCTGGGGGAGGGCAGAACACATGCACACAGAGACCGAGTTTCTTCCCCCAGTAACCCTCTTGCAACTGCCTGGTAATAATTTTCCCCAAGACACCACCTCCTAAATGACATTCACAATAGAGTCTTCCTTAAAGCCCCGTCACATCCATCAACCTGTACCCGACAATCGCAGTCACTCTCATGCATCAGCCACCATAGGTCCGTGCGCTTCTCTAATCTCAGGCGGCTGAGCAGGCCCCCTCTTCCACCCTACTGGCTGGGACCCTCCTTACCCAAGCGCTCAGCTTCCTTGCTACCATCCACTACTTGCTAACAGGAGAGGTCCGGGCATTGAAAGGCAGAATCGCTCGAGAGGGCCGAGGCACCCTTATCCCTCTAGGTGATTCAAGCTGCAAGGCCCCGGAGTAGCCCCAAATGGGACTTGTCTCCTCAAAGTGAAGAGCTTCCCAGCCAGTGCACCAAAAATGTAGCCATGCTCTCCGGGAAGCAAATTCAGGAGGACAATGCAAATAGTGGTGTGCACTTTATTACACCAGGGGCCCAAGACAGAGTCTCCTCTTAGCTGAGGACCGGGCCAGTTTCTGTGACAATCTTATATACTATAAGTGTACGTGCTCAAACCCACCTCCCCGAATTCCTGGAAACTAGCCTGGATAATGTAAAGAGGCTAAACCATGATTCATATATTAGTCTAGACAGCTAATTAGGCTAACATATATCAATAGGTATTGTGGAGACAATTTGTTTTGCTCTGGGGTAGATTAGTACATTGTTTTCGGTGATGGGAAGTCTAGGTACCAGCCCTGGAGTCCTTCTATCTGGTGGGGGGGGGTTCGTTTTTTCAGTTGGCATATTGTTTCTATAGATTCTGGGCACATAGCTCAAAGTCCACTGGGAGAACACTCAGGCATGTAGTCCAAAGTTTACAAGTCTAAAATGGAGTCCCACAGCCAAGGTGGAGTCCCCTTTGTCCACTTTCCTCTTTTACGAGGAGATTCAGGGTTGAGGTGGATGGTAAAGTCACTCTGGAAAAACTGGAGGAGTTGGGATTCACTCCTGGTCGTTTAAGGAGGTGAGGGCTACTGGATTCCGTGGGGCTGGGGAGGCTGGATGCCTGGAAGGGACCCCCAGTGCCAGCCTGTGCTGGGTTGCTATCAGCCTGTGTGCTCTGGCCTCAGAAGGCACTGGCAGAGAGTGGGTGGAGTGGCTTCTCTGGGCTATAAGGGGTCATCACCGGCCAGCAGCCTCCCTGCCTAGACACTGTGTGGGTGAGAACTTTCAGTTCCCGTCTGGAGCAGGGTTAGCGATGTCAGCTTGCCTGAACCCTAGGTGTGCAGAACTGAGGCGCCCACCCTCTCTCCCCGCCCGTGAGTCAGACTCCAGCCCACCCCACGAGAACTAAATGATTCCAGACTCTTTCCAGGTGCTCAAATGCTTCCTGAAGTTTCTTGAAAGCTTTCTATTATAATCAAGTCTTAACACCCCCCTTCATCCCCTGCCCCTTCTGGAACCTGGAAAGATGGGGTCTTTCCTGGGACACTGGGGAGTCCCAGCTGGCTGCCTCCCCACACCCGCTTCAGTTCACCGGGACAAAGTCTTCTGCAGCCTCGCTGGCCACGCAAGGTTGAGTGACCACAGGCTGCACCCTCCCGGGGAGGGAAGGCCTGTGATGTCCTCGTCGGGAAGGTCACAGGGTGGCTGTGGGATCCTGGGCCAGGCCCTTTCCCTCTCTGGTCTGAGCTCTGGCCAGTGACCAGGATGGATTCCCTTGCCCCCCACGGGCCACTGCAGGAGGTCAGAGCCAGACCAAATGGGCCAGACACAGAGGAAAACAGAGGCCGCCCATTTTTTTTTTTCATGTATATTTTTTGTTATTTTTTATTTTTTTTTGTAAAATGTCCCGGTTCTTCCATAACTTATAAACATGATTTATACTGAGGGGTGGATGGGAAAGCGGGCAGGGGCCGGGTGACTGGGGACGCACCTCTTCTTGCTGCCCCCTTGGGGCTGGGCCATTTGGCCATTTCGGGGGAACGGGGACACCCCAGCACCTCCCTGAGGTTGTCTGGCCTCCTCTGCCCCTGGTGCTCAGAATCCCGTAGGCCCCTTGACTCCAGAATCACTTCCTGGACCCCAAGACTACTGGGCACGCGGCCCCTTGTCCTCCACGTCCTGCCGTGCCCGTCCTTCGGAGAACCCCCCCCTCAGCTGCTGGGGTGATGGGTCCCCTCCTTTCCGTTGCCCCCTGACCCCCGAGGAGGGAGGGAAGGGAGGGGGAGGGGGGCTCAGGTCTCCCCTCCGTGGCAGGGGGAGGGGGAGGTGGGATCAGAAGGAGAAAGGGCGAGGAAGGTGGGGCCTGCGGGGGCTCAGCCAATGGTGAGGCCGAAGCCGCACTGGAACTTGTTCTTTCGGTGATTCAGGAAGGCCCCGAGGGCCAGCGTCAGGGGCAGCGGTGGGAGCTTCTTCTCCAGTGTGGCGCCCACGATCCAGTTGCTGTCCACAGAGCCTGTGGGTGGACAGCTGTGTGAAGAGCCTCACCTGACACATCAGACACCACAGCCAGGCAGCTGACCGTGCTGCCCCGCCGCCCGGAGCCCTCCTCACGCCCCCAAGTGTTTCAGCTCTGAGCTCCCCGACCCCTCCCCTCCAGAAGCCCTCGGCCACCCCGTGGACCACCCACCCAGTCCCAGTCTTGTCCACACCGGGTTGCTGCTCTGTGTGGATGGGCCTGTCCCCGCCACTGTGAGCCCTGGGGGGTGGGCCAGGTCACTGTTGTGTCCCGAGCTGGGCACAGAGCAGGTGCTGAGTATCTGCTGAAACAGAGATTGAAATCTCTAGGGCTCATGCCCAGGACCTGATGGGTATGCAAGTGCTCGCTGCCGTCAGTACCCAATGGAGCTCAAGGACTCACTGAAGGGGAGCAGAGACGCTGCAGTCCAAACGCAGCCTCACACCCGGGGCTGACTGCAGAGTGAAGGCTTAAGGCAGGTTTCAGAGGCAAAACAAACCCCTCTCCCTGGGCCTCCTGGCTACTTTTGTTTTTTAAAAAATTTTCTGGCCACACTGCATGGCTTTTTGGACTTTAGTTCCTTGACCAGGGATCGAACCCGGGCCCTCAGCAGTTGAGAGTGAGACTGCTGGACCACCGGGGACTTCCCTGGGCTGCCTTTAGAAGCCTTGAACCAGGGCCAATGAAGCGACCTTTCAGGGTTGTTCTCCACACACCCCAAACTCAAGAGCCACTGAGGCACAAAGAGGAACTTAAGATGAGACTCAGTCAGCCTGGGGGAAGGTTGCGGGTCTGGCTGTGACCGGGGAGCCTCCCTAAGGTGAGACAGTGGGGCAAGGCTGGCTGCACTCCAACTTGCCTTCCATGCGTGAGAAAAAGAGAAGCAAGGGCTGTGCACGAAGACTGCTGAGGGCTGCTGGCTGGGGTGGGGATGGTCCCTGCAAAGCTCAAGGCCCAGGCACCCCCACACCATCTTAACAAGCATTCCTGGGTAATGTGGGGGCCTGGCATCCTGCCCTCTCCCGTTTCCTCTGGCCTGTACCCCACTCAGAGCCGAGTCACCTCTTGCTTATTTCTCACGTAAGGAATGGGAGATCTATACCTTTGAAGAGGAGGTTGGCCTTGGGCAGGTCCAGCTGGTACCCAAAGGAGACACTTGTGTCCTGCATCCTTGTGCTGGCCTCGAACTCCACACCCACCTGCAGCTGGAGGGGCCAGGGCAACACACACGAGTCACCATCCTAGGCTGGACTCTCAGGCACGCCAGTCTTGGGCACCCCATACCCAGACAGCCAGTCCCCAGATGGGCTCACCTGGTCACTGGCTTTGTGGTAATATGTTGCATGCATGCCCGCCTGACCCAATGTTACTGTCGCCAACCAGTTGTTTACTGGAAGAGAACAGGTGGGTTACCAAGGGGGCTTGGGCAGCCAGGGACCCAGGTTTTGCCCCTTTTCCCTCAGACCCAGGAGTCCAGCCCCCAGCCTCTCCTCCCTTAGTCCCAGGGCTCCGGGCTCCCAGGCTCACATGTGTATTTCCCAGCTAGCGACATAACAGCACCCTCCTCCCCAGGCCGCCGGTGGTAGACCAGCTCTCCGCCCAGGGCCAGGCATGGCGTGATGCTCTGGAGGTAGTGGGCCACGAGGATCCCTGCAGGTGAGAGGTAGAGTCATGACTTCGGAGCTTGGTGGTTAGTTTCCACCCGGTTAAGGCACCAAACTGGACTCCCGCTTCCTCGGGCTCCTCGGGCCTCTCACTTGGGCTCCTTGCTGGAGTTGTTCACAGGGCTGAGGTCAGCCTCCCATGGCCCCTGGGACCTCATCTACTCTGCATTCACCTCCCTTTACACAGGAGGCTGCAGAGGCTGAGGAGTCAAGTTGCTCCCACATGGTCACAGGACACGTCAGGGGCAGAATCCAGGGCTCCCCATCTCCTGAGCCCAGGCTTTGAGCCACCCTGCCGCCACGGGCGGTAGGTGAGAGCTCACTTTGGGGGGCCAGACGGCCTGGGTTCAAATCCTAGCCCCAGCACTTGCTGCAGGGGTAACCGAGGACCACAGGCACCACTTCTCTGTGAGCGGGACACCTCGCAAGACTCTGAGAAGAGCAGAGTGCTGGATGCAGGCGTGGTGTGCACAAGGCCTGCTCAGCACACGGCCAGGACCCGGCTGCCATGGAGACCCGCCCTGTGGAAGTCCACTTCCCGGGCCCCTCGGCAGCAAGGATGGCTCTGAGGGCCCCTCAGTGTTTGCTAACCGCCCACTCCACTGCCGGGCTGAATTCCTCGAGCCCAAGGACTGATACTGTCTGTCTTTGAGAGCCCAGGAGGGTGGACACCACAGAGGTGATCACTGCGGAGGGCAAGGGCCAGGGAGGAAGAGAGGCAGTGGGGGATGCAGAGGGAGTGATGATGGAAAGCAAGAGTCACCTCTGTAGAGATGGGGAAGCGATCAGAGATGGAGGTGGATGGCGGGGCCTGACGATGCCCAACCTGAAGGACGGAGCAGGTGAGGACTGGTGAGGTAAGCTTAGAGATGGACCCCCAGCCAGAATGGGGAAGACCGGGGCAGGGGGGAAGGAGGTGGGGACAGGCAAGGACAAGGAAAGCGCAGACGTGCAGATGCTTCCCTGGACAGAGATCAGAGGCACCGAGTGGGGACTGGCCTGAGGGGGCGGGACAGGCCGGGAGGACAGGATGGGACCTGCTGGCATCTCCAGGCACACCCAGGCAGGGGCTGCCACTGGGGGCGGCTGCGGTCAGGGCAGGCTGGAGCTGGCTTCTCCCTGGGAGTGGATGACACCGACCCACCTCCTGGCCCCTCCTCCACCAGCTGGTTGTTAAGCCATCACCCGCACATCTCTGGACAAGAGCAGCCTCTGTCCCAAGAGAAGGGGAACCTCGGGCCCACAGAGAGAAAAGTGACCATCCAGGGGTCACACAGGGACTTCAGCTCAAGAGTCTCTGGTCGTGGTTTAGGCTGAGGGCTTCGAGACCCCGATCTCCTCTTCCACCCCACATCTCCTCGGCTTGCCGCACCCTCTGCTTCCCAAGCCCTACTCTCCTCCTTGGCCTCTTGCCCCAGTCTCATCCTCTCCAAGCAGCTTCATATGTAGAGGGACCTTGTTAAAGTGCACACCCGACCCGCTCTCCCTGCTCAGAACCTGCCATGATGCCCCAGCATCAAAGACACCCTGGCTTCTTAGGACACGGGGGCAAAGCCCCCCTGTGGTTCATCCCCAGCTTTCAAACCGACTTCCTCCGAGAGCTTCACAAGTCCTTGTACAGTGCTCATCCTCACAGACCTTCTTCTTGAACATCCTGCCCCTTCTAGCACCCCCATCTCCTTCAGATCAGTTTAGTTCAGTTTCTGAGTCGTGTCCAGTTCTTTGTGACCCCACGGACTGCACCACATCAGGCCTCCCTGTCCATCACCAACACCGCAGTTCACTCAAACTCATGTCCATCGAGTCAGTGATGCCATTCAGCCATCTCATCCTCTGTCGTCTCCTTCTCCTGCCCCCAATCCCTCCCAGATCGGGGTCTTTTCCAATGAGTTNCCCACGGACTGCACCACATCAGGCCTCCCTGTCCATCACCAACACCGCAGTTCACTCAAACTCATGTCCATCGAGTCAGTGATGCCATTCAGCCATCTCATCCTCTGTCGTCTCCTTCTCCTGCCCCCAATCCCTCCCAGATCGGGGTCTTTTCCAATGAGTTAGCTCTTCACATCAGGTAGCCAAAGTACTGGAGTTTCAGCTTCAACATCAGTCCTTCCAATGAACACCCAGGACTGATGTCCTTTAGGATGGAGTGCCTGGAGTGGCCGTGAAGAACCCACTGAGTTCAGAACTCCATGAGAAGGAAAACAACATCTATTATAGGTCTGAGAGCAAAGAGGTGGGTTCAGACAAGGGGCAGAGTGCGGCTTTCCTGGAACCTGCGGGGCTGGGGCCACACCTGGCTCCCTGAGGAGGGAGTACACAGCGGGCTCTTGGCTGAGCCTGACAGAACAGCTTCCTGCCCTCCCCACGCAGCCTTCCTCTGGGAGCGCTGCCCTTCTCTTCACCCTCCTCAGTCTAGACTCTGGCATCGAGAGACACTGTCCTCGTCACTCCAGGCGAGCTGGGCCCTGTTGTAAGCTCTCACAGCAACCTGGACCTCTCCCGAGTAGGCGTTCTCCCAACAGTAACACAGTCACTGTGATTATTTGTCTCAAGGCAAGTGTCTTGGCTACTGGCCAGGGAGGGGCTGTGTGTGTCCCAGGGTGGGCACACACTCGAGGTGCTCAGAACGAAGCCGAGGCCCCAGAGGAGGAGCTGAGGCCAGGAGAGGGGACCAGGTAGTCCGAGGGCTCCTCATTAGGCCTCGACCATGATTCTAATGCCAGGCCCTCTGCTTCCTCGCTGTGTGATCCTGGGGTGGGGCCGATTTCACCCCAGACCCTGCCTTCCTCACCTGTGAGAACCCCGATTCCCCTGCCTGTTATGGAGCAGCCCAGAGACCCATCCCACAGTGAACCCTAACTAGCTGTGTCTGGCCTCATACAGGGCTGACGGGTCTGCCCATTGATTCCTTCACCAAGGTGCACTTGCTGTGATTGTGTCTTTGAGATGGATGGGGAAACCAAGGCTCAGAATGGGTGGAGCAGCAGCTGTCAGTGGTCATGAACAATTACATGAGTATCTACTCATGTTCTCAGTACTGCCCTGGGCCCAGAAGTCCGGACCGGTGCTTGAGGGGAGGAAGGGACGGCCATAGGGACTAAGAGACAAGACTGTCACTGGTGGCCTTGGGCTCCAGCGAAGAGAGACCTAGAGGTCACTATTGAGGAGCAAAAGAGGCCAATGCTGGTGAGTGTTCGCAGGGGTGAGGGGCCTGGTGCCGTGGACTCTGGAGGTGGCCTTGTTGTGTGTCCCTGTCTGGGCCTCAATCAGACAGGGATGATGGCAGCGCCACCCCACAGGGCTGTGAAGGATTGCACGAGCCAATCCTTATAGGCTCGAGTGACTGGATGAAGGCCCGGGTGTGCACAGTATGCCGAGGGCCTGGCAAACGGCACCAGGTGGGAAATAGGACTTGTGGTGACCGCTGCTCACTCCTTCGCACACTATTTTCTGAGCACCTACTCTGTTCCCAGCACAGTTCCAGGCACTGGGCACCTTCATGCTGCACTCACTGCCCAAGAGCCTCTTCTTCCTGTTAGAGCTAACAGCAGGCCCAAGAATCTGGAATCACCAACTCTACCCTTTCTGGTGGGTCAAGCTCCCTACCCGCAAAAAAGGCTGACTTCTCAACTCTGACCTCCCTCTTATCCCCCACACAGAATCCAGCAGCGAATACTATTGCTCCGCCTTCGAGGTACATCTAGACCCCCAGACCTCCGCTGCCCCCTTGTGGCCTGGTCTCCAAAGGTGGGCACAAGAGGTCCTGTAAGAGGCTATGTCGGACAATCCTGTCCCTTTCAAAATCCTCTTGTGGCCTCAGACTCAGAAGCTCTCCAGAGCTGTTTCAGCCCTGCCATCCTGACTTCTACCACTTGCCCTCCTTCCTCATTTGTTACAGCTCCAGTGAAGGGTTGTACCTCAGGGCTTTTGCACTCGCTGTTCCTTCCAGCTGAAAAGCTCTTTTCCCACATATCTGCTTGGCACCTTCCCTCACATCTATCAGTCTTCATTCAGATATCACCTATGTAATGAGGCCTTCTCTCAAGACTCCACCAGCCCCTCCTGACGCCACCATCTTTCCATAGGGCTCCATCACCTGTCTGCTTTACTTGTGTCTCTAGAATGGAAGGTTCCAGGGGCTTCCCAGGTGGCACTAGTAATAAACAACCTACATGCCAATGCAGGAGATATAAGACACCTGGGTTCAGGTGTCTTATAAGACCCGATATAAGACCCTGGGTCGGGAAGGTCCCCTGGAGAAGGCCATGGCAACCCACTCCAGTATTCCTGCATGGACCCTCCCATGGACAGAGGAGCCTGGTGGGCTATAGTTCATGGGGTCACAAAGAGTTCAAGAAGGCTGAAGTGACTTAGCATGTGTGCACACCTCCCTTAATATACATAATATAAAAATAGCCACTAGAATGTCCAGAAGACAGACTTAATTTTCCTTAGTTCACCACCATATCCTCTGGACATGGAACATATGACTCATAGTCAAGAAACATCAGATCAATGTAGAGAAATCAAAGGCAGATGCCCAGAGACAGAAATAAAAAAGGGGGAAGCAGAAAGGAGAGACCAGAAGTACAGACATTAGTCAGCAGGTCCTTGCCCCCCAGCCAACCCAAACAGGAATCTTCCTTGTTGCCCTCCACTGCAGACTGACTTGCCTCCCCTCAGCTGCACGTGGACTTTGCCTGCCTTGGGGTCAGCTCTGTGCCCCCGAGCAACCCCAGAGCCCCAGGAGCAATGCAGTGGCTCATTTCCTTGGGACCTGTCACATGCCTGACCCCATTTGAGACTTTCCACACATGACCTGCTCAACAACCCTGTAAGGCAACCCGATTTTAACAAATGAGGAAGCCAAGGCCCATAAGGGTGATGGAAGCTCCCCCACCCCCCTTCCCCCAACTGCAGTGAACCCAGTGCCAGAGCTGGGACTTGAACCTGTTTTTTCCCCCATGAGGCTACGGGACCTAACTGATGCTCTGTGTTCTGAAGTCACACCTGTCCCTGAAACCATTTCTTGGACGGCAGAAAAGGAGGGTCAGAGGGAGAAATGGATTTGCTGGGCATGCAGTCTGACCACCTTCCAAGCCCTGTGCCTCTTACCTGAACCCACCAGGACATCTGGGTTCCCCAAAGTGACGGCTGCTGTGAAGTCGGAACCCCGGTACTCCCCATCCACCTGCCAGTTCACAAACTTCGACTGCTGGGTCTGTGGAGGGGAGGGCCAAGTATGAGGGTCAAACTGAGCAGGACCCCATGAGGCCCGCCGGGGTACAAAAGGCCTTTTAGAGGCCTCTTCTTGTTTGTAGAAAAAAAGGCTTCAACCTCCTAGACCTTCCCCGAGGGCAGATCCATTTACTCATCAGAGAAGAGAGAGAAAGCAGAAAGAAAGGAAAATCCGCTAAAAGTCNGACCCCATGAGGCCCGCCGGGGTACAAAAGGCCTTTTAGAGGCCTCTTCTTGTTTGTAGAAAAAAAGGCTTCAACCTCCTAGACCTTCCCCGAGGGCAGATCCATTTACTCATCAGAGAAGAGAGAGAAAGCAGAAAGAAAGGAAAATCCGCTAAAAGTCACACAATAGTGCCGTGAGGGCTTCTCTTAGGGCTCAGCAGGTAAAGAACCCGCCTGCAATGCAGGAGTCACAGAAGACATGAGCTTGATCCCTGGGTCAGGAAGATTCCCCTGGAGGAGGAAATGGCAACCCACTCCAGTATTCTGAAAAGTTGTCTGAAAAATCCCACGGACAGAGTAGCCTCGCTGGCTACAATCCAAAGGGTCGAAAAAAGTCAGACCCAATTGAGTGACTAAGCACAGCACAACAGTGTCCTGAAAAGGTGGAATCCTAGCTCCTGTCAAAGACACGCTAGGGCCTCCACCCAGGAGGAGGACGGCAACTTCCAGCTGAGCACAAGACTCCTGGCACACCACCCACCTGATGGCCTCACTACTGACCAACCAGAAGAAAGTCACACATCCTGCAGCACCCTGCCCCCCATGTGCCTGTAAAAGCCCTTCCCTGAAAACTGGGCTTCCCTGGTGGCTCAGACAGTAAAGAGTCTGCCCGCAATGTGGGAGACCTGAGTCCAATCCCTGGGTTGGGAAGATCTTCTGGAGGAGGAAATAGCACCCCACTCCAGCATTCTTGCCTGGAAAATCCCATGGACAGAGGAGCCTGGCAGGCTACAGCCCACAGGGTTGCAAAGAGTCGGACACGACTGAGTGACTTCACTCACTTATGCCCTGAAAACTATGGGGGAGTTTGGTCTGTAGAGAACCAGCCACCGGTATTTCTCGCTTGATCTTTGCGATAAGCCTTTCTCTGCTTCAGACTCTGATGTTTCAATTTTTTTGGCTGCACAGTGCCTTGAATTCTTGGTTTCAACACCCAAGGGCAGCTTGGGGCTCAGGGAGGCTGGGGACCGTCGCCGACTCCAACCTCCCACTCACCTGGATGGCCATCTTGGACCTGAGGCCAGGGCCCAGCTGATGAATGACCTGAGCATTGAGGCTGCCACTATTATCCATGTCACCCACCAGCACGGGGAATGCCTGCGGGGTAGAGGGCAGNAGGGAGGCTGGGGACCGTCGCCGACTCCAACCTCCCACTCACCTGGATGGCCATCTTGGACCTGAGGCCAGGGCCCAGCTGATGAATGACCTGAGCATTGAGGCTGCCACTATTATCCATGTCACCCACCAGCACGGGGAATGCCTGCGGGGTAGAGGGCAGGGTTAGAGGTGAGAGGCCTAGCGCCATGGATGGACATGCATGATGGGCTCTGGTGAGAAGCCTAGGACTGGAAAGCCTAGAATGAGGTCCTCTCCTCCAGGAAGCCCTCTAAGACCACCTAGGCTGAGTTAGGCTCTCCTCTGGGCTCAGCCTTTGGGTTCCCCCATTTCAGTCCTACTCTCCCTGGACTGCTCCTCTCTGGGACAAGCTTATTCTCTTTCTCCACTAGGCTGTGAGCCCCTACGGCTGTTACAGTTACTGCTGTGTCCCCAGGACCACCCAGCACAGAGATGGGCAGGACATGGGAGGTGCCCTGAAGGTTTGCTGAAACAATAAGTTTATTGCATGGAAATAGTTAACACAAGCAAAAACCTAATTTAGCCCCCCAACTCCACCTGTGTCCTGCCCCAGCCTCCTTCTGGGCTTCCAGTTTTGCCTTCAGTCTTCTAACCCAGCTTCCGCAGACAGCCTGAGAAATGCTATTTCCAAAGCACTCGTATCACCGCAAGGGCCCCTCCTTTAATCTTCCCGTGGCTCTCTAGTGCCCCCTAGTGGAAGTTCAAATGCCTGGCTTGGCCTTCACAGCCCTGCATGATCTGCAGCCTAGCCCTGCCCACTCTGGGTCATCACTACTTGGTGACTCTGGTGTCCTCAGACTCATCCAGAGAAGTGGGGGTCAGGATGAAGGAATGACCCAGGTTTCGATGCACCCTGGAGAGACCCAGTTCCCACCTCCCCACACCACCAGCAGCCCGGTCTCCTACTAACAAAGCTTTCTTCCACTGACTGGCTACATTATTTGTTAGAAAAAAGATACAATGAATGAATGGCAAAAGGTATCTCACCTCTGTGGGACTCAGCTGCTTCGTCCCCACGTACGTGACCCCGAAGTGGTAGTTGGACTCCCCAATTGTGCTGAGGGCTACTGTGTGGTTCACCTGGGAGAAGAGGGAGGGCTGTGGTGATGAGCCCATGGGCCACTTCTCAAGGAACCCAGCCGAGCCCACTTCCAGGTCAGCTCCCCTCCAGCCTGGGATGGGGGATACTTGCCAATCTGACTTCCCAGTCAGGGCGTCTCTGGGCATGGCAGGGGATGAAGACTGGGAGGTGTGGTCTGACTAGATTAGACACTCAAGAGAAGGGATGTGTGGGGCATACCTGGTACTTCATCCCTGCCTGGATGTTGGTTGCGGGGGTGGGTCCCTAAACCCTACCACTGCCCCCAGATTGAGTGGTCAGCCTGGCACTGCCTCTGGTGTCTTTAAGTATCAAGGAGCCCAGATCTTTAAGGAAGTGTTAAAGGACCAGAGAAGGGAATGGCAACCCACTCCAGTACTCTTGCCTGGAAAATCCCATGGACTGAGAAGCCTGGTAGGNCCACTGCCCCCAGATTGAGTGGTCAGCCTGGCACTGCCTCTGGTGTCTTTAAGTATCAAGGAGCCCAGATCTTTAAGGAAGTGTTAAAGGACCAGAGAAGGGAATGGCAACCCACTCCAGTACTCTTGCCTGGAAAATCCCATGGACTGAGAAGCCTGGTAGGCTACAGTCCATGGGGTGGCAAAGAGTTGGACATGACTGAGTGACTTCACTTTCACTAAAGGACTGTATATGCAGATGCAGAGGGATGGCTGGGATGACCTCTGGAGGATAATGGCACAAGAAAGGCTCACCTGGAAATGATTACTCAACCCTTTGTTGACTGTGAGCTTCACACCCTCCATCTGAATAGGAAACAGCTCTGAAGGAGAGAAAAATGGTGTCACACTTCAACACACACACCCCATCTCTCATGCCTTTCTTCCCTATGGTCCCCACTCTCCCTCCTCCAGGAACCCACAACCAGCACACTGCACAAAGCACCTCATCCAGTAAAGAGGTAGAACAGCCCAGAGGACGGGGTCAGGACCAAAGCCTTTGCCTGCATCCAAATTCCAGTGCCACCATCTACTACTTGTGTGACCTTAGGCAAGTTATTTTATCCATGTCAAACCTATCTGTTAGTTGAAGATGCTCACCACATAGAAATACTGCAAGGATTTGATGAGTTAACACACACTGAATGCCAGAACAGCGCTCAATAACCCATCACCACTTTCGCTACCACAATTACTCCAAGCCAGGATCCAGAAACCTTGGGTTCCACCCCCACTGATCCATTGCTGACACTGTGACCTTGGGCCTCGGTTTCCCTCCCGATCACATGAGGCTGGCTTGGCCGATTGTTGGGGCACATGAGGTCCTTAAGGTTTTTCTGTACCGCTCTGACATTCCATCCTGAGGNACTGATGCTAAAGCTGAAACTCCAATACTTTGGTCACCTCATGCGAAGAGTTGACTCATAGGAAAAGACTCTGATGCTGGGAGGGACTGGGGGCAGGAGGAGAAGGGGACGACAGAGGATGAGATGGCTGGATGGCATCGCTGACTCAATGGACATGAGTTTGAGTAAACTCTGGGAGTTGATGTTGAACAGGGAGGCCTGGTGTGCTGCGATTCATGGGGTCACAAAGAGTCGGACATAACTGAGTGACTGAACTGAACTGATTGACCCCTGGCTCATTCATTGAGATCTATTAGTCATCATGCCCTGAACTCCAATTACAACATTATTCATAATTTTGCCTTTGGCCTACTCTTACTCATTACACCCCTGCCCCTTGTACTTAGTTACTGCTATTTCTACTTTGTTCTGTTTATTTCTGCCCATTACCCATTAGACTGCTGTCGTAGATTATTTTTCCTTATGTCCTGGACTCCTCCCGCTCCTTCCATTAACCATGGCTTATGCATTTTTGCTCATTATCCCCTCACTTATCTCTTTCATATCTTTGGTCCTTTTCTTTTTGTCTGTAACCTATCTTAACTTCTAGTCTACTGATTCCCTCAAGCCCTGGACCCCGAGGCACAACCCCTCCCCGCCACCATTCATTACCCATTATGTTCCACCCCTATCCCCTAAACAGCCCACAGAAAACACCAGTTGAGACCTGGTCAAAGTACAAACTCATATTTTGTAGCAAAGGCTATATGAAAAACCACATCCCCTATCCCTAACCCAGATGATCCACTCCCCCACAACCCCCAGGGAGATGTTTGGGTCCAGTCCCACTGGGCAGGAGTAAAAGGACTCAGTAGTCTTCAAAGTAACAGCAAATTCTTCTTCCAAGGTTGGCATCAGCAAGGCACACTTTGCACGAGGCTCACCCCATGTAGCCCTGAGCTGGGGCTTAATTCTCTGGAGACAGGAATTGGGGTAGTGGGGGCACAGGGAAGACGGGTCGGTACCCTGAGACTCCTGCCTGCAGGAGGGAGGAGATGGGGAAGTTCTGCTTTGGGCTGGGGAATCCCCTCCCTCCACCTTTAGGGGACAGGGTGGGGAATGGGTGACAGAGGCTGTGCTGCCTGGAGGGCTCAGGTCTGAGCAGCAGAATGTTCCCAACACCCACCCCAGCAGATCCATTAGGAGTTCCTGCCTGAGGAAAAATCAGGTCTGGGGTCTTTGGGATTTTGGAGGAGTCTGGAGATGGTGGGTCGTGAGAGGTGTAATCTATGTCTGGTGAATCCGTGGGTAAGGGTGTGTGCAGAAATCTACCTTCTCCAGCACCTCATAATAAGCTTATCAGGTTTCCATGGTCATGGCCAATTTCTCTGAATCAGGGATCATTGATTAGAGGTCACAGTGGAGCCAGGATAGATGTGGATAGATGTCAAAGATGAGATGCATGTGTGCTAACTGACAGTGCCTGGGCCCGAGGTCAGGGGCCCTAGATCCCTGACAGAAAGTTAAGATATCAAAAAATGAGAGGTGAAAGGGCAAGGCCATGGGGGCTCACACATACATGGCCCGGGACATGACAAAGCCTTTGCCCTGGTAGGACTCAGGCGGGCCGGAGTAGGACAGGGCATCATAGATGGGGTTGATCTTGTCCATATAGTCTTCCTCCTCCTCCTCGTCCTCTAGATCCAGGGAGACCCTCTCCACAGCAGGTGGCCCTGGGGGCCCCAGGATGGGGGACCCCAGGCTTGTGGCCCCAAGGATCAGGGGCCCTGACCGCTCTTCCAAGGTGGGCAGCTCATGGTATCGAGGCATTTCCTGGGAATGGGGAGGGAATGAACCCGAGGTTACCTCTTGAGCATGACACAGAATCCCAGTTTGCTCCTTGACCCTCAAATCCTGACCACTGTCTCCCCATGCCAACCAGACCAGACTTCACCCTATGTCACCCCTTGTTCCCTGGGTTGATATTGGGATAATCATGTAGGTGGTTCTTAACTCAAAGCCCAGAGCATGGACCCTACCCCATTGATCCTAAGCTCTTTTTCTTTGATCACTGAAACCCTGGTCTTTCCCCATGAGCCTTTGAATTCAATCTTGACCTAAACTTAAGCTCTGCCCTTGAAACTTGACTTGTTCTCAAACTCAGCATCCACCCCCTGACCTCTAGGAGGCTACTGAGGGGAGTGACTGTCTTGTTCCAGCTCCAGGCACAGTATCCAGCAAATGGAGATACTCAACTGGTCCTCTTTGATAGAGTGATTTTAACTCTCATCCCTTGTCCTTGGACTTTCAAAACCATGACTGTCCTCACTGAATCCTAAATACATCTCAATCCTCTAAGCTCTGACCAGAGACACAGCCCTGAACCTGAGTTGTAACCTTTAAATCCTCGATCTGTTATGTAAGATTCTGCGTGTNCCTAAACTTAAGCTCTGCCCTTGAAACTTGACTTGTTCTCAAACTCAGCATCCACCCCCTGACCTCTAGGAGGCTACTGAGGGGAGTGACTGTCTTGTTCCAGCTCCAGGCACAGTATCCAGCAAATGGAGATACTCAACTGGTCCTCTTTGATAGAGTGATTTTAACTCTCATCCCTTGTCCTTGGACTTTCAAAACCATGACTGTCCTCACTGAATCCTAAATACATCTCAATCCTCTAAGCTCTGACCAGAGACACAGCCCTGAACCTGAGTTGTAACCTTTAAATCCTCGATCTGTTATGTAAGATTCTGCGTGTGGGCTCAGTCATATCTAACTCTGTGGGACTCCGTGGGCTGTAGCCTGCTGGGTTCCTCTGTCCATGGGATTCTCCAGGCAAGAATACTGGAGTGAGTTGCCATTTCCTACTCTAGGGGATCTTACCCACCCAGAGTCCTGTGTCTTGTGCATCGGCAGGCAGATTCTTTACCACTAGCACCACCTGGGAAGCCTCCTCTTATGTAAGGAGGCCCTTAAACTCAGATCCCAAATCCACCCTTGACCTTTCCCGAGTTCCTACCTGCTCGGCACATGAGACACCAGCATCAAAGTAGGGGGTCTTGAGTGGGCTGTGCTCCGAGGCCCCCAGGGTGAAAAGCTGGGAGGGCTTCGATGGGAGAGAGAGGGACAAGTCAGGACCACCCCCCTCTCCTGACAGCCTCTTCCCCCAAGTTCCCCAATTCCAGCCCTGGCCTCAGTGGGGGAAGGTGGGTGGGGAGGTGGGGGCAGGCTGGGCTCCAGGGAAAGTGCTTACCATCTCTGGTTCCTCCAGCTTTGCCTTTGGGGTCGGTGGCTTGTATGAGGGAGGTCCCTCCAGTCTGTGGGTAGGAGGTAAGTCAGGTGGAGGCTAAGCCCTGAGAAGCCCTCTATTCCAGAGCCACTGCACATCTCTTTCCTCTACCTGATCTCCCTTTTCCACCACCCACCTCCCCTTCCCCTGCTGTCTCCTACTCATTCCATGAATTTCTCTTCTTCCAGGAAGTCCTCCTGACTCTCCGGGAGGAGCCAGAGTTCCCGTTATAGGATCATAGCTAGCTATATGTCTCTAATGGGGCACGTCCTGAGTTTGTGTTTGAAATATTACTTCTGATCTCTTTCAACACCTGTAACCCGCTGCGAACAGTGTGAGAGGAGAAAAATGAGATTTGTGTTGTGTTCCCAGAACCCACAATGAGGAGTATCAGGACATATTTGGAGAAAGATAGAATGAGAACTTCTGTGGTGGTCCAGTGATTAAGAATTTGCCTGCTACTGCAGGGGACATGGGTTCGATCCCTGGTCCGGGAACTAAGACCCTGTGTGCCGTGAGCCACATAAACCCATGGGCCACAACTACTGAGCCTGCATCTAGAGCCACAGGCTGCAAATACTGAAGCCAGTGCTCATAGAGGCCGTGCTCTGCAACAAGAGAAGCCCCACAATGAGGAGCCTGCGCACCATAGCTAGAGACTAGCCTCTGCTCGCTGTGACCAGAGAAAGCCAGGGCGCAGCAGTGAAGACCCGCGCAGCCAAAGAAATGATTTTAAAAAGAGAGAGAATGAAAAGAATGAGTGAAACGCTTTCCTGTCACCCAAACTATATTAAATTCCCTCATTCTGCACACTGACAGGCCAGAGTATCCTGTATACATAATAATGGCGGCTGCTCCCTACACCTTCAATCCCCAGCTCAGATGTCCCTGCCTCCAGGAAGCCCTCCCTGATCTTTCAGGCTGAGTCAGGTGCTCTCTGTAGGCGCCCTCAGCTTCCTTCAGCTTCCCTAGCCCATTCCTAGCCATCCTGGACTGTCATCGTCTGGGGATGGATCTGTCTTCTCCAGACTGTGAACCCCAGGAGCTCAAAGCCAGCGCCATCTCAGACACCACTAGGTCTCACAGGCTTAGAAGATGAGAGCATCAGAGGTTGTTGGTTTGCATTGACTGGATGATTAACACTGGTTCACAAACGTCCACTTTAGGGAGCTTGTTATAATGCAGACGTCAAGCCCTTCTTGTGAAAGTGCTCATTTAGTAGGTTTGGGGTTAAGCCCAGGAAGGTGCATTTTTAACAAGGGCTCCCCTCACACACGCTGGGTCACATTATTTCAAAACCATTTTGCCCCCCAAACTTTCTTGCTGCGCAAATTGCAGCAAGTGATTTCAGCTCTCTGAACCTGTTTCATTTTTGAGAAAATGTGTACCCTTAGCTCTGTCTGAGAATTTAGGTTTCCTTGATATGATATGTTGATGTGTGTGGATATCTTTCATTTACATTTTAAATTTATTATTTTGGGGACATTTTTTTAAAAAAGGCTTATTTATTTATCTGGCTGTGCTGAGTCTTCCCTAAGGTGCATGGGCTTCTCTTCTTGCAGAGCACAGGCTCTAGGCACACGGGCTCAGTATGTGTGATGCAAAGGACTGGTTGCTCTTTAGCATGTGGGAACCTGTGGCACAAGGGATCACATCCGGGTCCCCTGCATGGGCAGGCGGATTCTTAACTCCTGGACCACCAGAGAAGCCCTGTTTTGGACATCTTTTAAGTGTTTTGTCTCATCATTGTGTGCCTAAATTTAAGGGCCTCGCCCCATGGGGATACTTTATTAATGAATGAATGGATATGAGGCTTCACTGAGATCACAAGGACGATGCCTCCTATCAAATCTCCACAAGATGCCGTAGAGACGTCAAGATGCCTCTCATAACAAGTGTTCTGCAGAGAGAAGTGGAGCTAGTTTCCCCTAATATCCCCAATATTCCTCTTTTTGCACAGTAATACGGATTTTGACTGGGCATGTGGCCACCCAGAGTAAAGACTACATTTCCTAGCTTCCTCTGCAGCTAGGGCAGCCGTGTGACTAGACCCTGGCCAATGGGAAATGAGAGAATGTGATGGTTCCCTTACAGGACTGCCCTCTATTTCCATTTCCCCTTCCCACTGGCAGGCAGGGTGGTCCTTGAGGCCAGGATGGCCACATCTGGTTGTCCTGTACATAGACAATGAAAAGAGAGAAGGGAGCCGTCTTGGAATGTGAATGAAGAGAAGGCAGAACAACAAGGAACCTGGGCTCTGAGGACATCACAGAGCAGAACTGTCATAGCCACGGTTTCTAGGAAATAAACCCTGCTCTCCACCCCATTTAAGTCCAGGTCATTTTAGATCACTCTGTTTCACAGAGTTGATACCGTGTGGGGTCCTGTGGGGGTCCTGGGGCACAAGGCCTTTCTGTGTCCCCCATTTCTTTCTTTATAGGAAACACCCTTCGTTCAGCCTCCATGACCTTCCCTGAGTGCCAGTGGGGAGATTCAAGCAGTTGTTACTTAGGGAAAGCAGGAGATGCAAGACCAGAGAGAAACAAACAGTTAAGAGCAGCCTTGGGCCAAGGTCCTGTTTCCCTATTACTGGATACACACACAACAGTATCTTTGAACTTCTCTGCAGATAAAGAAATCCCCTCCAGGTGGGAGAAGCAACTGATTAATGATGGTAAGTGGCCCACAAGCATGTAGACCCCAGACCAGTTGGACCTGAAGCTTGATGCTGCTGACTCCTACTTTCCTCAACACCAGCCCATCAGAAGAATGTCCATGGGATGATCGCACCCTCTTTGAACAATTACTATAAAACTTCTCAATATCTTCCTCAAGTTAGGACACTTGGGTTCTGAGGGCAGTAGCCCCCTGTGTCCCCCTTTGGCTGGCAAAGCAATAAAGCTACTCTTTGCTGGGTGTGTGCTAAGTCGATTCAGTAGGTGTCCGAGTCTTTGCAACCCTCTGGACAGTAGCCTGCCAGTCATCCCAAATTCTGTCTTGGAGATTTGATTCGGCACTGGTGTGCAGAGAAGCTGAGCCATTTCAGCGTCACAACCATTACCAACAACTTTCTCCCAGCATCCTCCCCGACCCTGCGCACCCTGGCCCTGGGACCCCTCCCCCACCCGCTTCTTAGGGCCCTTCACTCACTCCTCCTCCTCCTCTGCCCCCTGCAGCCTCTGCTCCTTCCGCTGCTGCCTGCAGATCAGGATGCCCGTGGCGGCCACAGCAGTAGCGATGATGGCAGCGATGATGCCCCCAATGATGCCCCCTGTGGCCCCTGCTCCGGCTGTGTTGGGTGTCTCTGCAAGGAGGAGGACAGCGTGAGGGAGTCTCCAGGAGGAAGCCACCCAAGGCCTTATTCCCAGTCCCACCCCACCCTCCAGTCACCACCTGCCTGCCTGCCATCTCTCCCAAGGGCAGAGGACATTCTTTTTATTCACTTAATCCTCACTGAGCATTTGTTGTGCGATAGAATGGTGAACAAAACATGCAAAAGCGCCAGTCCCGTGGGACGAATGTTTTGTCAGGCAGGGAGGCCAGGAGTAGAGAAATAGACATAATAGCTAATGTGCCGGGTGACGGCAAATGATAGAGAGTAATTGTAGGGGACTTCCCTCGTGTCGAAGTGGATAAGAATCCACCTGCCCATGATCCACCTGCCCATGCGGGGGACACGGCTTCCATCCCTGGTCTGGGAAGATTCCACATCCTGCGGGGCAACTAAGCCCGTGCTTCACAACTACTGAGCCCACGCTCTAGAGCCGCCAAGCCGCAACTCCTGAAGCCTGCGTGCCTAGAGCTCCGTGCTCTGCAACAAGAGAAGCCACCACAGTGAGAAGTCCGCGCACTGCAATGAAGACCCAGGACAGCCACAAAAACCAATTATACACACACACACACACACACACACACACACATATATATATATACCTCCCTGGTGGCTCAGATGGTAAAGTGCCTGTCTGCAATGCTGGAGACCTGGGTTCGATCCCTGGGTTGGGAAGCTCCCCTGGAGAAGGAAATGGTAGCTCACTGCAGTACTCTTGCCTGGAAATCCCATGGACAGAGGAGCCTGGTAGGCTACAGTCCATGGGGTTGCAAAGAGTCGGAGAGACTTGACTTTCACTTTCGTATATAAAGGCAATGCCGCATGATGCCAATGCCATTCACCTTACTTATAGCAGGGAAGTGCTAAGTGACGGAGCAGGGTAGTCAAAAGCAGTCAGAGAGAGCCTTGCTGCCAAATCACTTCAGTCGTGTCTGACTCTGTGTGACCCCATAGACGGCAGCCCACCAGACTCCCCCGTCCCTGGGATTCTCCAGGGAAGAACACTGGAGTGGGTTGCCATTTTCTTCTCCAATGCATGAAAGTGAAAAGTGGAAGTGAAGTCGCTCAATCGTGTCTGACTCTTCAAGACCCCATGGACTGTAGCCTACCAGGCTCCTCTGTTCATGCGATTTTCCAGGCGAGAGTACTGGAGTGGGGTGGCATTGCCTTCTCCAAGAGAGAGCCTTACTGGGAGATATTTGAGCAAAGGCCTGAAGTAGCTATAGGGGGTGAGCCATGAGGATATGAGAGCATTCCAGGAAGAGCCAACAGCCAGCTAGAGCCAAGGTCCTCTGGAGGAAGCCTCGGGTTGTTTTTAGGGACAGGAGGGTGCAGAGCAGAGAGCTGATGGGAGAGTGTGGTGCTGAGGGAAGAGAGGTGACAAGGAATGGAGTGAAAAGGCAGAAAATCGAGGGCAGGCGTGATTCTGGGCTTGGGATCAGAACCCTTCATGCATTATACAGAATGAAGTTATCCTGGGCAGAGCATCAGAGGGCCTCCAACCTCACAGGAGAAGGGGTGGAGAGAAGTATGACTCCCCTGTTACACAACCCCGGACCTCTCCTTTGTAACACTTCCCACTTCCTGAATCGTTATTGGAGCCATTACCTGTTTACTTGCCAACTTCCACACTGTGCGGTCCAAGGGACAGGATCTGGCACACAGCTGGTGTTTTTCTAGATGCATAAGGAGGCGCCCAACAGGGACACTTGGGGACCCACTGTCTGCCAGATCGACCACATTCCCGCTCCTGGCACTACCCTCCCGGTGAGGGAGGAGGCGGCAGCTGGGGTGGGAGGTGGGCAGGACAGGACAGGGTGGTAGAGACAGTAAACAGCCAGAGGAAATAACAAGTGTGCCGAGGTCCCGCCCACAGGCCGCCCCCTTCTATCAAGCCCGCCACAGAGAGGAGGAGAGAAAGCTGCCCGAGGGAATGCTGTCTGGATCCCTGGACCATCCCATTTCCACAGCTTCCTGTTACACAGCCTGGCATCCTCTGGAGGGCTTCTCAGAGCGTCAGGGAAGTATCAGAATAATTGTGCTCGGTCCACGCACTTGCTCATCCCAAGGCTGCTCCTCTGCCTGCACGCCACCGCCGTGTCCGCCGCAGAGCGAGTGGAAGGCTCTGCTGGTGGAAGAAGCAGACTCGCCCAGCGTCTCCCGGGTGCTTCACCCCACGCTGGGTGTTTGGGTGCAGCCTTAACTGAGTCCTAGGACAGCCTTGGGAGCAGAGATGAAGGCCACCTGGGGTGGTCGTGGGGCTCGGGAGAGTGGAGGTAACTGTATTTAACCTTGCCTCCCTCCCCACCCCCACCACCACAGTCCCCAGCCCGAGTCTGGAAGATTTTCTAATGGAGAGAGGGGGCAGTGAGAAGGATACAGAGCCCCTTGTTGGGCCCAGCCTGGGGAGGATAAGGGACTGGGAAGAAGGCAGGAAAGGCCGACGGACGTGATGTCCTCCCTAGGTGGGGCTCCCCTGGTTTCTTAGCACCCCGAGAATGCAGGTGGCAAGTCCTCCCTTCCAATGTCCTCAGCAGACTTGGGGAGGTCAGGTCTGAGATGCCCTCAAAGGATCAGATTCCAGGCCCTTGCCACCCCTGAGGGCCCAGGAGTCCACCATCTCAGCCCCACTGGGCCCAGGAACTCAGTTCTCCTGCCAGTCTGGCCACTTGGCCTGGGAAGGCTGTCCTGGAAGCCCCTCATCCAGGCGCCAGCCCCTGAGCCCAGTTCCCTGGGCCTCAGATGGCTTGGACATCCAATGTGTTCTGCAAGGACCCAAGTGACCAGAGTCCTCCCTTCCACCAGCCTCCTCAAGTCTGCCCCCCCCCCCCCACGCTCCCGTCTCCAGCACCCACCCGCTGGGACCTAGCAGTCCCTGTCCCACCCCCCAAAGAGGGGGTCTGATGTATTACAAGACACCCCAGGATGTTTTCCTCCAAGGCGTTTATTAACTCCTGAGTGTCATGGGGCCATGGCAGGCTGGAGCCCGAACCAAGAGTCTCTGTGGGGGGCGGCGTTCTGTGGGTCCCCACTCTTCAGCGCCCCCCTCACCCCAGGGGCCCGTCCCCTGCTCCTTGCGGCCCAGCCCGGGAGTCAGAAGTCCAGTGTGTGATATTCCAGTGCCCTCTACATCCCAGGGAAGGAAGCGGGAGGTAGCTTTGAACTCCAGTGTGTTCCGGACAAACGAGCTCAACCAGCCCGGGGCCCTTGGCTGGCCGGTGTGCGCAATGCTGTGTCTGTCTCAGTCTGTCTGTCTGTCTGCCTGGGGGGGCTGGTGGGGGATGTGGGGGGGTCACACGTAAATCGCCCGCCGGGAGATGAGGGAGCCGTCCAGCTGGGACTCCAAGTCGTCCTCCAACGCCGGGGGCGGCGGCAACATGAGGCCTTTCTCTGCCTTCTCCTCCTCGTCCTCCTCGTCCTCCTCGTCCTTGCCCTGTGGCCTCAGGGGGCCAGGGTCCGCGGGCGTCCAGAAGACGGGACCCCCATTCCCAAACACCTGAGTTTTTGGGTCACAGGACCCTCCTGTGCCGCCGTCTCCTCCTCCTCCAGGGCTCTTCCTTCTCCTCATCCTCAGCAGGATGAAGGCCAAGGACCCCCCAGCCAGAAGCAGCAGCACCAGCAGTGTCCCCCCGACAGCCCCCCACACCACTGGGCCCGCACCTTGAGGCGAGGCCCGGGGGGTGTCTGAGGAGAGAGAAGAGGGGTGAGAGAGAGAGAGAGGGAGACACGAGGTCAAGAGGACACATCTGGAGGTGGGGGGCTGGGGAGACAGGATGAAGCAGGGCAGAGCTGGGAACTGGGGAGGCGGGAAGGGAAGGGAGGGCCCCGCTCACTCTCCGCCCAGTGGGTGCCCGCCCCCAGATGGATTTCCTTACACCTGCCTAGTGCTTTGCTAACAAAACAGAAAAAAAAAGAAAAGACTTCCGAAATAACAAACACAAAACCAAAATGACCATTGCTAGGGATTCCCTGGCAGTCTAATGGTTAAGACTCCGTACTTCCACCGCAGGGGGATTGCTTAGTCACTCAGCCATATTTTGGACTCTTTGAGACCCCATGGACTGCAGCCCGCCAGGCCTCTCTGTCCATGGGATTCTCTGGGCAAGAATACTGGAGTGGGCTGCCATTTCCTCCTCCAGGGGATCTTCCTGACTCAGGGGTAGAACCCGAGTCTCCTCTTGCATTGGCAGGTGGGTTCTTTACCACTGAGCCACCCGGGGAAGCCCTACTATAGGGGGCATAGGTCCAATCTCTGGTCGGGGAACTAAGAGCTCCCCCTGCCGAGCCACGTGGTGACAAAAGTAAAAAGCAACACACACATACACACGTGCACACATGAAACAATAGCTCGCTACCTAACATTTAAAGCACTAGGTCGTTTCACTGAAAATTCCAGATTTCTTTTATGGAAAAAAAAAAAAAAA
>SJYA01002430.1:732817-748172 GCA_006410615.1 Neotragus moschatus | reverse complement strand
GGAGGGGTCGGGGGGAGGGCAGGGGTGGGTAGAGGAGGAAGCCGGGGAGCACTAATGGGGAGGAGTGAGGATGAGGGAGGGGGCGTCTGGGGCCCACAGATGCAACCAGCATCTTATCACATACCTGCCTTCCCCTACCCTGGCGTGCAGGGCCTGACTGGGAGAGACCAGGGAGGGACCTGCTCACACCTGACCCTCCCCTCCCCACGTTTCTGGACATTGGAGGGGCTGGAACCCAGGCCACAGTTTCTAGATGTTTTCAAAACTGGAGTGGGGTGGGGTGGGGGTCAAGACCTAGAGGGCTGTCACATCAGTGCAAACAACAGTAAAACAGAAGAGAAAAGGCCCACCTCAAGTGTGAAGGGCCAGTAATACTCTGTGAGACTGCTGGTGGGGATATACTTCTACACCCGCACCCTAGGTGAAGGCGGGAAAGACTCTGCTCAGTGAAGTCTGGAGGCCAGTTTTCACGCTTGTCGGGACGTGTGTCCACGTTACTGAAGGTAGTATTTTGGAGGTACTGGCTGAGCGAGCTCCTGTCTTAGGGTCAGAAGTTTCTGAAGCAACGTCTAGCCTGTGGCGTGGCCTGTGTACTTATGTTTTCTCTGGCGTGACCCCAAAGGGAGAGTGATGGGCTGTGTGGGTCTGTGTGCATGTGAGGAACGTCAGGCATCTCTGAGAAACCGTCTGAGGTAACTTTGCCAAGAGCTGTGAGTGAATCTCCTCTCCGGGCAAGGCCCTCTGTTGACACATCACCACCTTTGACTGAATTTCTAGAGTGCTCAGAGAGTACCCCCATCTGCTGGAGTCCATCTGTAGGTGTGTGACTTTGCAACGGTGATTTTGACTGCCTGTGGGTCTGCGGTTGCCTTTGTGGGGGTGGGGGGTCTTTCCATGGGTATGTGATTTTGTGTGCACCCCACTGCCTGTGGGTCTGCGGTTGCCTTTGCAGGGGTGGGGGGCCTTTCCACGGGTGTGTGATTTTGTGTGCACCCCCCCACCCCACCCAGGTACGTGTGCTTCACTGGGTGAATACTGCCTGTCCAAGGCTGAACTCTGATGGTGGTGTGTTCACCTTGGGGGTTGCCAGTGGTGGACGTTCCTGGGGTTTCTGGCTGTTTCGGAGGCAGCATCCCTGCTTTCCTGGCTGTGTGTTTCTCCCATGGCCCTTCAGTGTGATCCTGTCTGGGTTCTGCAGGCTCCACCCCCACAGGCCCAGTGTGGGTGGAGAGACCGGTTTCTCAGGTGGGTGTGCATCTGGGGTACAGTTCAGGGGGTGTATTTCCAGTTGGGCACCTTGCTGGGTGGGTGGAGCTGACTTTCCTCTGGGTGTGCCTTGGAGGGCAGGACTCTGACTGGATCATCGCTGTATTCCCAACATCAAGGAGAATGGCTGGCCAAGAGGAAACCTCAGCAAATAACTTTGTCAGAGGATGATTTGTTGACAGAGAAGCTGCACAGTGGCATTTCTGGAGTTTCCGAGGGCGTGCCCTTGAGAACGTTTTCAAGTTTCCTTCTCAGCATCTGGGTGATGACGTTTCCCCGTGTGGGCTTGCTGCCGGAGGTTCTTGTAGCATGTCTGTGTGGTGGTGTCTCCCTCCAGGTGTGTGTGTTTGTGGACCTGAGTGTGTGAGATGTGCTGAGGGCGGGCCAATGGTCTCTCTGGGTGTGTGGTCTGTGACAGTGTTTCTGAGTGGCTACATCACATCTCCCTGGCAAGTGTCGAAATTCCTCAAGAGGGATCCGTTTTCATTTTTCCTTTTTTTTCTGGGGGGGGGNCACGAGTCTGGGCCCCCAGCTCCTCCTTCCTCAGACCCCAGAGTCCAGCCCTCCAGCCCCTCCTCCGCGAGACCCAGGGGTCCAGGCCCCCAGCCCCTCTTCCCCCAGACCCAGGAGTCCAGCCCCCCAGCCCCTCCTCCCTCAGACCCAGGAGTCCATCTCCCCAGCCCCTCCTCCCCTAGACCCAGGAGTCTGGCTCCAAACAGGACTCACGTGCTCCAGTCGTAGCCCGTGGGCTCTGGTTTGCTGCGGACGTTACAGTTCAGAGTGGCCTCACTACGGCCGATGTACCAGTTGTCATCATAGCCAGATATGGAGACCTGGGGGGGGTCTGCAGGAAATAGGGGGGACTGGCTCAGTGACCAGGGGAATCCCAGAAGGAGTGACGAGTGAGTAGACAGATAAGAATCCTAAAGAACAGGGTGGGCTGGCAGGAGGTGGACCCAGGGACAGTGCCTGCTCAGAGACTGTCCAGGGACTTCATCGAGGGTCATTCTAAGGAAGCTATTGTTCAGTGCAGGCAGCGCCCGAGCGAGCCACTAGAGATAATGTGTGTCATTTCTGACATGCCCAGAGCAGATTAGGGAATTAGTTTAACTGAAGGCATTGTCTGGGGAGCTAGTATAGAAAATGCTGAGTTGGGGTATGTGGTTGGAAAAGCTGCTAAGGTAACTATTTGGCAGAGTCTGTGGGGAGAGTGCCGGGAGAGCCTCTCTGGGGAATATTGGGGTGGGGGGTGTCGGGGTAAGCAGTTTGGGGAAGAGTGAGCTCAGTACATATGGGAAGGGATCGGTATTCACAGTGGTTAGGACTTGGTGCTTTCACTGGCATGGCTCTGGGTTTAGTCCGTGGTCGGGGAACTAAGATCCCGCAAAACCACCACCACCGTCGCCACTAAGAACATTGACAACAGTACAGTATGTCGACAGGATCCGCAGGGGCCAGTGTGGTCACACTCGGGGCAGAAGTTGGTGCAGAGACCCCAGGCAAGTCAGTATAGACAGTGCCCGGGGAGCCAACTCAGGCAGCATGAATAGGGGTGTGTGTGTAAACAATACTGGGTTGGGCCGAGTAGACAGAGTAGTTGATATAGACCAGTGAAGGAGCAGTGTNGTGGTCACACTCGGGGCAGAAGTTGGTGCAGAGACCCCAGGCAAGTCAGTATAGACAGTGCCCGGGGAGCCAACTCAGGCAGCATGAATAGGGGTGTGTGTGTAAACAATACTGGGTTGGGCCGAGTAGACAGAGTAGTTGATATAGACCAGTGAAGGAGCAGTGTCAACTGGGGTCCGTGGGAGCCAGAAGAGATTGCTGGGTGCACCTGTATGCTGGTTTAAAAAAAAAAAAAAGAGGGATAGCCCTAGTTTGCGGTGTTTGTCAATTCTCCTGGTATAAATACTTCCCACAGTTGATTCAAGCTACCAGTAACACTTAATGGACGTGGAATTGGGAAGAAATGTATAAAACTGACCCTTGCAAGCCCATTCTGATGTACCATTGACTGCGGCAATAAGTTGAGAGCCTAGTGAAGCTAGTGTAGACAATGGGCAGGAAGGCAGTGTGGAAGCTGATCCAGAGTGCCAGTGTAGACCACACTCCGGGATCGCGTAGACGGTGCCCCAGAGGAGCCAGTGTTTTGGGGCGGGGGAGCGGTCACAGCCTGATGTACTCACAGCGCACGGAGAGAATCACTGGCAGCAGTTTGGGTTCCTGGAAGCTCTCATGTTCCACTTTGCAGATGACCTTGACCCCGTCTGCTTCGCTCAAGGGTGTCACAGTGTAGCGACTAGTGACAGTGACCGTGCCAGGCAGGGGCCCCGACCCCTGGGTCTCTTTGGCCTCTCCGTCCAAGGGTGAGAGCCAGGAGACCCGGGCAGGTGGTCGGCCGCCCGCGGAGACGCAGCGGGCCACGGGTACAGGATCCAGATTGAATGTGACCTCCTGTTTCTCGGCATGGTTCTGGGGCTGGGCTGGGGAGAGGAAGAGTGGGGGTGGGTCACTCTGCACCTAGAGTCAGTCAACAAACACCCTCAGCAGTGGAGCTGAGCAGCTAAGTCCCAGGTGGAGTGGAATGGATTGCCATTTCCTTCTCCGGGGGATCTTCCCGACCCTGGGATCGAACCCACATCTCCTGCATTGGCAGGCGGATTCTTTACAGCTGAGTCATCTGGGAGGCCCAAGGCCCAACTGTAGGGCTTCACTTCCCAGTTTTGCTGCTTTGCAGCCACATGGCTTTGGGCAAGTCATTTCCAACTCTCTACGTCAGGTTCCTCTTTTGTAAAGTGGGGACAGTAATAAGACCCACCACAGAGATGAAATAAATTGACATATAAAGCGCTTTGGACAGTGCTTGACACTCACTGTGCTATCTAAGTGTTAGCCATTATAGTACAATGCACTTTCTGTTCTGTTCTGCTAGCAAAGCAGATGGTGTCCACAAGCCTGGATGAAGCTGTGATTTTAAGTGAAAAGCCAAAGCAGAACAATGCTGTTCAAAGGTCCAGCTGAAAAGAACTTCTACTTCTTTTCCTGTCATCACCGCTAGATTTCGGCCCAGAAGTGAGATAAAGGCAATGGAGATTCCCGAAGCTGGACAGTTCTTGCCCTTTTCGCCCATCCTCCTGGGAGACATGGAAAAATATTAGGCGGGGTAAAACCTCCATGAGGAGTAATAATGCCAGCCACAGTTACTGATGTGTGCTCATAACCAGACAGTCCCCTCAAGTCCTGACCCGCATCACTGCCTGTCCCTAGTCCCTGCTCCTGCCCACTGCGGGGTCTTTAGTGACTTGCACTGCCTGGAATGTTCTGGCATCTTTTCTTCTTGTCTTGCTCCTCCTCCTTTTCCAGATCCCAGACTCACTTTCTCATAGAAACTTCCCTGAAGTTTGACTCCCCATGAAAGTAGCGGTTTCACTATTCTGCTCTGTGCTTTGATAGGCACCTGGTGCCTGGTATTAAGTGATCTCTACGTATCTCTTAATAGAACAAATGATGGCAGAAAAAGAGAGGACTTTGAGAAAGACGGGGAGGAGAGTGGCTTACTATGTGAAACAACTGTGGTCTCAGGGTTCCTTGGGAAGGGAAATGCGTACTGAGGGACATTTCAGGGTACATTTCTCCAACTCTCTGGAGCCCAGAGCAGCGGGGAACGTATCCAGAGTGATGTGGCTTCTTTGGGGTTGCTGGAGAAAGGCGGGACCCCAGGGGATTGCCAAGATTTAGTAAGAAATTGCAGTCCATGGGGTCGCCAAGAGTTGGACACGACTGAGCAACTTCACTTTCACTTTTCACTTTTATACATTGGAGAAGGAAATGGCAGCCCACTCCAGTGTTCTTGCCTGGAGAATCCCAGGGACGGGGGAGCCTGGTGGGCTGCCATCTATGGGTTCGCACAGAGTCTGACATGACTGAAGTGACTTAGCAGTAGCAGTAGCATCTGTTGAAAAGATGCCTTCCCTGACTCTTCCACATTTCGCTAAGTGGTCATGCTGGTCACTTCCTGTTGGAGCCAGAAGGCTGAGAGTTCTTCCTCCTCCTCCTCATCCCTTAGTTCACAGACAAGCACCCACTATCTCCCAAAAGGGTGATTATTTCACTTCTCTGTTTATTCCACTCCTTTCCCCACTCCTCCCTGCTTCTTCCCTCTTCCAAACCAATGCCTTCTCTCACCTGTCTCCTTGCTTCCTTCTTCCTTTGTCTACTCTTCTGATGCTCCATGCCCACCACCCCTCCCTGACCCTGGCAGCCAGTTGGTCTTTTTCTTTTATTTATCTTTGGCTGCTCTGGATCTTTGTTGCTGCAGGCGGGTTTTCTCTAATTGCGTTGAGTGGGGACCATGCCTGGTTGCGGTGCATGGGCCTCTCGTTGCGGTGGCTTCTCTTACTGTAGAGCATAGGCTCAGTAGTTGTGGTACCTGGGCTAGGTTGCTCCATGGCATGTGGGATCTTCCGGGACCAGGGATTAGACTCATGTCCCCTGCACTGGCAAGTGGATTCTTAACCACTAGACCACCAGGGAAGTCCTGCCAGTGACCCCTCCTTTTTTTTTTTAAAGAATTTCAAGATTCTTTTTTAAAGAATTTCAAGAACACCCATTTCAAGGGTGTTCTTATGATTTGAAACCATCTTATGGCACCAAATAACATTTTAGATGAAGGGAATTCTCTGGTGGTCCACCAGTGATTAGGACTCCATGCTTTTACCGTCAAGGGTGTGGGTTCAATCCCTGGTTGGGAAACAGATTCTCCAAGCTGCTCAGCACAAAAAAAAAAAAAAAAAAAAAACCAGATGAATTCCAGCCACCTGGCCTCTTGTCTATGAGGATCGTGTAACCTGGCCATGTTGGTTCCTTGCCTCGTTGAGGCTCACTCAAGCCCTTGCCACTAGCCTCTGTCTGTTCCTAGAATGTGCCAGCCTGTTTCTCTTATCCCAGCCTTTGCCGAGACTGTCCCCTTCTCTCTGCTGGGCCTTCGTTCTTCTCCCTGAAGGTGGCTCCTGCTTACACGTCGGGATCTGACTAAGAGGCTTTCACTGACCATTCTCTCTACGTGAGTCCACTGGGCCTTACTCTGAGGATTACAACATCCTGGAGCTCCTTTTGTTCGCTAGTTTGATTATTCTCTGGCTTGACCTCTAAAATATTTCTGTAAGACAATGACAGCTGGCTACCTCCACTGCCTCCCCTTTGGTCTAACTGCCATCACCTGTCTCCTGGACTTATGCCCTCGCCGCCTTTCTGAGCCTCCATCCTCACGGCCCACATAGCCTGTGAAAACCCAAGTCAACACATTCCTCCCCTACTCAGAATCTCCTGTAGCTGTTGTTCTCTTAAGGCAAAAGCCAACATCTTTTCATGGTCCATGAGGTCATCTGTGGTCTGTGCTCCCCCATCACTGTCTTGACCTCTCCTCTCCCTGCCCCTCCCCATTCACTCATCTCCAGCTGTACTGACTTCCTGGCTTTTCCTCAGACCTTCCAGGTGTGCCCTGCCCCAGGGCCTTTGCACTTGCTGTTCCTGCTGCCTGAAACTCTCCTCCGTGGACCTGCAGGACTCCCTCAAACCCTCCTAGTTTGGGTTCAAATAGCACCAGACCGCCCTTACTAAAATGGTAACCTATTCGCCTCCAATTTCTAAAGTGCCTACAACCGCCCAGCTCACTCTTATTCTTCTTATGTTATCTACGCACTTAACTGGAGTCTAAGCTCCAGGAGAACGGGGACTTCTGTTCTCCTTAGGGCTTCATCCCTCGAGCGTGGCACAGTGTTTGCCACAGAGTAGGGGCTCAACCTTCTGAATGCTTCTTGCCGGCAGTATCTCCTCCCTGCAGAGCTACCGGTGGCAAATAGCGGATGCTTAATGAATCGCGGCCAGCTGATGGATGACGGCAGACAAGGCAGGTCGATTTCCCAGCTAAAGCCCAGAAACAGGCCCGCGGGGGGCGCTTGCGTGTTGCACCCCTCCCTTCTCTCACTTCGCCGCAGCCCCCGCCTCCCCTACCCTGCTCACCTATGACTCTAAGCCAGGTGACTCCCCGACTGGTGCCCTTGGGGAAGGTGGCAAACTCGCAAGTGTAGTTGCCCTCGTCCTCCACCGTCAGCCCGCGGAGGGACAGCGTGGCGTCCCGCACCTCCAGCTCCGTGCCTTGCCCGGCCCCCGCGCTCGGCGCGGTATTGACGAAGGACAGTCGCTCCTTGCCGGGCTTCGGGCTGGGGAAGCTGCGACCATACTGGGGGTGGAAGATGGCCACGTTCTGTTTGCCTTCGGGCGCGTCCAGGCGCAGCCACGTCACCTGGGACACTCGGATTTCAGGCGCTGAAGGCAGCAGGTGGCACGGGAGCTCTACCGTGTCCCCCAGGTTGCCCCGCACCTCAGCGGCGACCTGAACTCGCACATCCTGGGCTCCTGAGGAGAGAGGAGAGAGACATAGGGTAGGGGAAGAGCCTAGAAATCCTTGGGCCAGGCAGAGCCATCATGGAAGAGGGGCCCCGCCACCTCCCCCGGAAATGCAGACCTCAGGGTAATGCAGGCATCTTCACGCTGTCCAAGTTCCCAAAAGACCAGCCAGATAAGACAGTTTGAGGAAAACTAGGGCCATTTGGGTTCCGGGCTAGCTGTCTGTCATACGATTATGGAATTACTGCTCATGATCTTAGATGTGATGAATAAATTGTGACTATGTAGTATTCATGTAGCCATGAAATTAAAAGACGCTTGCTCCTTGGAAAGAAAGATATGACAAACCTAGACAGCATATTAATCTGCAGAGACATCACTTTGCCAGTAAAGATCTGTAGAGAGTCAAAGCTATGGTTTTTCCAGTAGGCATGTATGGATGTGAGAGTTGGAGCATAAAGAAAGCTGAGTGCCAAAGAATTGCTGCTTTTGAATTGTGGTCCTCGAAAATACCCTTGAGAGTCCTTGGACGGCAAGGAGATCAAACCAGTTAATCTTAAAAAGAAAATCAACCCTGCATATTCATTGGAAGGACTGATGCTAAAGCTGAAGCTCCAATACTTTTTGGCCACCTGATGTGAAGAGCTGACTCATTGGGAACGACCCTGATGCTGGGCAAGACTGAAGGCAAAAGGAGAAGGAGGCGGCAAAGGATGAGATGGTTAGGTAGCATCACTGATTCAATGGACATGAATTTGACCAAACTCTGGGAGATAGTGGAGGACGGAGGAGCCTGGTGTGCTATAGTCCATGGGGTGGGAAAGAGTGGGACATGACTTAGCAACTGAATAACCACAAAGTATTCCTTAAATCAAAAATCTTAAAAAAAAAAAAATATCCTATTTTATTTCATTTTTCACTGCACAACTTTTAGTGTCTCAGTTCCCCTACCTGGGACAGAACCCAGGCTTGGCATTGAGAGTGCCGAGTCCTAACCACTGGACTGCCAGGGAATTCCCTATCTTACTGAAGTATAGTTGATTGATTTATTTTTTAAATTAATTCATTTATTTAATTTTTGTCTGTGCTTAAGTAGTTGTGGTGCTTGGGCTTAGTTGCTCTGCAGCATGTGGAATCTTCCCAGGCCAGGGATCAAACCCTGTGTCCCCTGCATTGGCAGGCAGATTCTTTTTTTTTTTTTAGTTTAATAGACATTTATTCCATTATTATATAGTTGAACAACATCCACACACAGAATAATATGGTTTAAGATTTTTTGAGTAGGAAGGAATTTGGGTCTCAAAAGGTTTTGCAAGCCTGTTTTCTGGAAATCACTTAAGTGGGCCTTTTAAAAGACCCTTGGTTGGGGGGACAAGAAAAATTGGTTCAAGAAAATCAGTAATTAGAGTTCAAATTAAACTACCTATTAAGATAGCAAACCAAGAACAGGGGCAATTCCTCTTCCGTATTTTCTACACTCAAATACACCCTGGGAAACAGAAGTCTAGTCTACAGGAAGACACAATGCAACAAGCTGAATAAGATGGTGAGCCCAGCCACAACTGGTTGCCTGGCAAGTCTGAAACTGTGAGGCTCTTGAGGGTGGTTTGAGCAGGGATGGGAACAACTGTAGACAGCACAAAGTCAGAAGCCAGTTGAACTTGTAGTGACACCAACTACATGACTTTTCTCAGTAGCCTTTTTTTTTTTTTTAAAAAGATATTTATTTGTTTATTTAGTTTGCCAGGTCTTAGTTGCAGCACACAGGATCTTTGATCTTCATTGTAGCTTGTGGCATCTAGTTCCCTGACCAGGGATCGAACTTGGGCCCACTGCATTGGGAGCACAGAGTCTTAGCCACTGGACCCCCAAGGGAAGTCCTTCTCAGTAGCCTTTTAAGAATGGAGTGACTTGACCCTAGAGAACACTGATTACACTTAGCAATGATACTTTTTTTTAAAACTCTCCATTTTATTTATTTATTTTTTTTTATACTTTTTTTTTTTTTTTTCCCATCTCAGGTGTACATGAGTTCCCAATCTTGAACTGCCCCCCCCACCACTTCCCATCCCATATCAACTCCCTGGATCATCCCCGTTCCCCAGTCCCAAGCATCCTGTATCCCGTATTGAACATAGACTGGCGATTTGTTTCTTACGTGATAGTATACATGTTTCAGTGCCATTCTCCCAAATCATCNGGACGCGGGGTGGCTCCTCCTGGCCCCCGACCCTGGCCTCAGATGCGGGGTGGCTCCTCTCGGCTGTTCCTGTGCCGTCGCAGCCTGGCACTCTCGGCCACTGCCCCTGACCTCGGAAGTGGGGTGGCTCCTCTCAGCTGTTCCTGTGCCGTCACAGCCTGACACTCTTGGCCACTGTCTCTGTCCTCCGACGTGGGGTAGTTCCTCTCGGCTGTGCTGAGTGCACCGGCCTGGCCATCGCAGCTGCTTGCGCTCAGCAATGATACTTTTAACCCCTAAGGTGGTTCATGATGGTCACAAACTAATACTACAGATAAAACATTTAATTTTTTGATAAGTTTTTCCTATCATCCTACATTTGAAAGGGATCTGATGAACATCAACCTCCCAATTCTATTTTTTTTTTTTTTTATTCCTCCCAATTCTAAATCCTAGGAGTTATTAGCCTCCTAAAACCTCAGGGCTAATAACTCCCTCTCACTTATCTAAGGTTCAGTTTCCATTAGTTTTAATCAACGCCAGTGTCAATACAACGATTCTGCATGGAGTTCAGTATTCTACAGCTACCAGAGTCTGAACCAGGAGCTTTATGTGAACTTCAGTGGTACCATGGAGGCCAAGGCAATTTAATTTTGGTAAACCAGGATTTGATTCATTTGTGAGAACCCTCTTGCAACAGGTCTATTCAATTCTCTTTAAAATGGTGGCATTACTTTTCGCCTTTCAGAAGCAGCAGTTACATAAATGTAGTATCAGTTTAAGCCTAAAACATAGACCCTAGTCAACTTTATTTTTCTGCATATGATCTTGAGAAAGGATCAGGACACCCTTCACATTTCCAAGGAATATCCAACTTAAAACGTTGTAGCTGCCAAACTCCATAGAACTGCAGAGCATTGCATCACCCAGTAAAGCTGCAGGGTCTCATCACATGCATCAACAAATCTACAGGGTTAAATTTCTGCACTCCTCTTTTATAGAACTTTACACCTATTGCCCAAACACCATTTTAAACATGGACATATCAACTCCCTAAGAAAGCAAAAGCAAAGGCATTCCCCTTATCAGAAGCGGGTTATACCATCACTTAAAGTCTTCAAGCAACACCGCACTTTAACTTCCATAATTTTTTTTCTTTGGCTGTGTCAGGTCTTAGCATGTGGGATCTTAGTTCCGGACCAACGAGGAATCAAATGCGCCAGCACACGGTCTTAACCACTGGACCACTGCGGAAGTCCCTAACTTTTATAATTTGACAATGCATTCAATGAGGTAATCTGCAGACAACTAGTTTTAACAGACAAAAAACACTTTTAAGCAGACAAGAACGTCCTAAATTGTTTATTAGGTAAGAACTTGACTAACATTACTTATATTAGCGGTAGCGGTGGAGTTGGAGAGTACTGCGCCTTCTCCAAGCTGCACAGCGAGAGCCACCAATGGCATGGTGGAACTTGTAGCCCTCGCCTGGCCCGCGGCTCTTTCTGCCTGCAGACGTCAGGGCCCCCGCATCTCCCCGTGCTTGTGGACTGGTTTAGTGATCCACTGGGGGTCAGGGTTTCTTCTGATAGCTTTATGGAATGGATCAATGAGGATAACCTCAAAGAATTGGTATGTAGAATCTTCGCCAACCCAGTAGGAATTCAGGACCCTCAGGGCCCCACAGTGGGGTCCAGGGCACTCCTCTGCAACCGACTGAAGGTTTTGAGCAAATTTGAGCTGGTTGACACCATAGAAGACAGGCTTGCCGAAAGTGGCACCCTTAGGAAATGGGCGTTTGTAGCCACCGTGGCACATACGAATCTGATATATGACATAACCTTGCTTGGCCTTGTATCCCAGCCTGCGCAACCTCATCGGGCGGGAGTGGGGGGGAGGCGCAGTGCAGCATGGAAGAGCGGGTGGTACCTCCAGCCGCGCACCCGGGTAGGAAGCGCGTCACGTCTGACTGCTTCTTCCTCCATAGCTCCTGGATGTACTTGTCCGCACCCATTTTGACTCACCCTGATGGCTGCCGCCAGATGAAAAGGAGGGAAACTTTCTCCCTGGTAGGCAGATTCTTAACCACTGAACCACTGGGGAAGTCCTATAACTGATTTACGATGGGTCAGTTTCAGGTGTATAGCACAGCCATTCAGAATTGTCTTCAGATTCTTTTCCTTGTAGGTTTAACAAAACATTGAGTATAGTTCCCTTCGCTATGCAGTGAGTCCTTGTTGGTTCTCTCTTTTATGTAGTATTTCTTTTTCTTAGACGATAAAGGGTGGATGAGAATTTCCTGACGATCCACTGGTTAAGACTATGCTCTCTCACTGCGGAGGGCCCAGGTTCAACCCCTGTTTAGGGAACTAAGATTCCACAAGCCGCCCAGCACAGCCAAAAAGAAGAAAAAAGAAGGGGAAGATAAAAGGTGGAAATGTCATGTCTGCAATGTACTCTGAAATGTCAAGTCCAGGGGCAGAGATGAGGGAGGCTGCTGGGCCTTTCTTCCAACTTACATGTGTATGTTGGAAACTTTTCATTGTCAAATGTTTGGAGGGAGAAAAGAATTTTCCAAAAATAACAAAAACTCAAATCTACGCCAAAAGAAATTTAAAAAAAATTAAGGGTATGTATTTCATTTTTTTTCCTGCCGTTAATAATCCTTTCTCTCTCGTTTCTATAAAGTCTACAACCCTCTGAGCCTGTTTTTTTTTTTTCTATTAACAGCCTTAGTGAGATTAATTCCCATTTATCCATTAAAAATGTACGAGTCAGTGGCTTTTCATATATTCACAGGAGTTGTGTATCCATTGCCATAAGCAAGTTTAGGACATTGTTATAATGCCCCAAAGAAACCCATGTACCCACTATACAGTCAATTGCCCCTCCCATCGCCCAGTCACTAACAATCAGTAATCTATTTTCTGTCTAGAGATTTGCCTCTTCTGGGCATATCATATAAATCAAATCATAAAATATGTGGCCTTTTGTGTTTACTTTCTTTCACTTGGCAGTGTTTTCAAGGTGTACCTAGGTAGTAACATGGATCAGTGCCTTGGTTCCTTTTTACGGCTCAGTAATATTCCACTGTGCAGACTGACCACATTTTGTTGTTCATTTAGCAGCTGATGGACAACTGAGTTGTATTCACCTTTTGGTGATTATGAACAAAGCTTCTGTGAATATTTCCATGCGAGTTTTTGTCCAAATATATGTCTTTTATGTCTCGGCTCATCATTTGTTTTCTGGCTTTTAATAAAAATGAGCATAAAGATAAATGTTTCTCCAGAAACTTCCACTGGTGGTCCAGTGGCTAAGACTTCATGTTTCCACGGCAGGGGCCCAGGTTCAATTCCTTGCCAGGGAACTAGATCCCACATGCCACATCCCTAACTCTAACACTATGACCCAGCGCAGCCAAATGAATGCGTTAATATTTTTTTTTAAGGTGAATTTTTTTTTTTACTGTGCAAGGCAGTAAAGCATGGAGACTGAGAGCACAGGCTGCCTGCCTTTGAATCCCTGCTCTGCCACTTACTGGCTGTGTGACATTTGACAAGTCTTTTAACCTCTCTGCGCCCCAGTTTCCTCAGCTATAAGTTCAGTTCAGTTCAGTTCAGTTGCTCAGTTGTGTCCGACTCTTTGTGACCCCATGAATTGCAGCACACCAGTTCTCCCTGTCCATCACCAACTCCTGGAGTTCACTCACATTCACGTCCATCGAGTCAGTGATGCCATCCAGCCATCTCATCCCCTGTCATCCCCTTCTCCTCCTGCCCCCAATCCCTCCTAGCATCAGAGTAAAGGGGAGGGTAATAATGGTGCCCACCTCCTAGGGGTTGCTGTTTAAGGATTAAAGGATGTTTGTTGAGCACTTAGCACACAGGGCCCCAGGAAGCGCAAGATCAGTGCTTGGTAAATAAACATAACCAGCTAAGTATAATTACAAGTAGCCCTTGACACCCAGCTCCAAGGCAAGATGTGAGGCAAGACCGAGATGTGAGGGGAGGCATGTGTGCAGCGGCTGGCCTCCCAAAGGAATCCAGGGAACATTAACAGTGACCCTAGTGAGAGGGTCCCCAAAAGAAGGCAGTCCTTCAGGCAAGACTCATTGTAGGCACTGCTCAAAAGAAGCCATCAGTGAAGGCCGTGGGACGCTATCATCTCGTGGAATCCCTACGTATATCTTGCAACTCAAACCCAGGGGGGCCACCTTGAGATATGGGCATCCTCCCCTCTGGAGGGACTACACCGCAGAGTGTCATATGTGGGACCCTGGAGCAGATGGCTGGGGGCTTCCTGCTGGCTCTGTGCCCTTTTAGGTGGGTGACTTTTTTTTTTTTTTTTTTAATATTTATTTATTTGGCTGCACCAGGTCCTGGCTTTAGCATGTGGGATCTTCCATTTTCCTTGTGCCACGCAGGATCTTTAGCTGTGGCATGTGGGATCTAGTTCCCTGACCAGGGATTGGACCCGGGCCCTCTGCATTGGCAGCATGGAGTCTCCCAGTCACTGGACCACCAGGGAAGTCCCCGGGTGACTTTGTTTTGAGCCTGATTTCCTCCATCTGTAAAATGGGAATGTTTGAGCAACCCTGTAGGGTCCCTGGCGACAAGTCCATGACATGATTTTCTCCTGTAGGTTCCTCAGAGGGGAGGCACAGCAGGTGAGTCAAGCGGGGGCAGACAGCTGCATGCTACCGGCCAAGTCCAGCTCCCTCAGTTACTTTTGGCTCAGGTAGCATAGTTTCAGAAGTGACCTAGCAACACAGAAAGGTCTGGAGGTCAAATCCAGACAAAAATCAGGATATGAGACCCTGGGGGCAGCAGTTGGGTGGAGCTGAGGCAGGGTCGCCCCCTTCCCTCAAGGTGCCAGGACCCTGCATGGCCCCCAAAGGTGCTGAGGATGGGACAAGAGTTCCCACAGCCTCTGCCCCTTTTGAGCTGGGTGAGGAGGGATGGGAACTCAGTCAGGGAAAAACACCCAGGCCAGTGTGAGCCGCAGAAGAGATGTAGAGTGGAGATAAGGGTTTAAGTTTTCTTCTTGAGGTAAGTGGGAACCAATGAGGGTTCTTCACTTGGAGAAGAACTTGACTAAAGCAAAGATTGAGAACTTCAAGGGCTTGAGTGGTAGAACCTTCCTGCTAGCCATTCTTTTCCAGCCTGTGCCAACCAGTGGGCAACAAATAGTTGCTCAACGCGGTAACCCCAGGTCACCAGGCCTCCAGGGCCCACCCTCTCTGGGACGGGCCCATCCCCGTCCTCAGAGTCAGTCCCTAAGGACAGGGATTTGTCTATCTTGTTGCTTAGTGTATCCCTAGAGCCCACACCAGGGCGTGGTTATAGTAGGTGCTCAATCAATACTGTTGGGGAAACAAACAAAAAAACCTGTTGAATAATTATCAAGATCTGTTCTGGCTGTACATTTCATACATGTGTCAGGACAAGTCCTCCAGGAGTTGACATTCCAGGAAAGGGGAGAGATTGCACAGACAGTCGG
>SJYA01002430.1:721346-732596 GCA_006410615.1 Neotragus moschatus | reverse complement strand
GGGGGCAGGGCTGGGGGTGGAGGGGAGGACCTATATCAGGGGCCTGACCCAGCCGAGGGGAAGGGCAGGAGGGCTTCCTGGAGGAGGAGACCCTTCCCAAGGGAAGCCAAGCTCCAGCCCATGGAGCCCCACACCTCGCTCTGGGTCACTGGGTCCCTTTGGGGACTCAGATTTCTTGTCCTAAGGAAATCCTGTGGCTGCCAGTTGCCTTTCTTCTGGGGAATTCCCTGGTTGCCCAGTAGTTAGGACCCAGGCTTTCACTGTCATGGCCTGGGGTTCACACCTCTCTTCTGAGGGAGGTTGTCCTCCTGCAACTTGGGTGGCCCTGGTAGTTTCAGAAGATTAAAAAGAAAACACCAAAAACCCACTTTGGGGGATTTCTTGGCAGCTTAGTGGTTAGGACTCTGTGGTTTCACTGCTGAGGGCAGGGATTCAATCTCTGGTTGGCAAGCCTGAAATAAATGAATTAATCAATTAAATAAATAACCCCACTTTTAGCTTCTTGTGGGGCAAGCTTCTCAGGAATTTCTTTGATCACCAATACTCTGTCCTGGATGGCCATACACCCTTCCTCTTTCCGACTAGCTGGCGCTCAGCATCCCCTCACCCCACACCCATCTCCCCATCTCACACACCAGGTTTTCATGACCCTCCTGAGCTCCTGGAGGGCAGGAATTCTTTGCCTGGTCTTGTTCACAGGGGTACCCTCAAGAGCTGCAACAGAGACCTGCTCCTGGTAGATGCTCCATATATGTGAAATGAAGGAGGTTCTGAAATTCCAAGGCTCCACGATCCCCATTCTAAATGTCTCATTTTGAATGAATGAATAGCCTGGTTCAGCCCCCATATGGTTAATGGCCCATCTTTTAGGTCTTTCCACCTCAGTAAAAGGTTTAGGATGGAAGCTTTGGAGTCATATCTTACTCCACTTTTTCTCTCTCAACCCCTATTGCAATCCATCAGGAAATCCCATCAGCTTCTTCTTCAAAATATATCTTCAAGTGGACCAGGTCTGACCCCTGCATTACTCGTATCCTGGTCTAAGCCAGTGGCCTCTCTCCCCTAGGTCATCCCACACACACCCCCTCCCTTGCCATGGAGGGCTGCAGGCACCCCCCCGCAGTTCCCACATGCAGAGAAGGGTGTTCTTCTATAGCTCTCGCCTCACTTAGAAAATGAAAACAGCTCAAGTCCTTACAGCAGCCCATAAGGGCCTGTGTGACCTGTGCCCGTCCTCTTTCTGACCTCATCTCTTCCCCTCTCCGCTTGGCTCACCCCGCTCCAGACACAGCATCCTCCTCACCATTTCTCAGACATGCCAGGCAAGTCCCACCTCAGGGCTTTTGCACTNTCAAGTCCTTACAGCAGCCCATAAGGGCCTGTGTGACCTGTGCCCGTCCTCTTTCTGACCTCATCTCTTCCCCTCTCCGCTTGGCTCACCCCGCTCCAGACACAGCATCCTCCTCACCATTTCTCAGACATGCCAGGCAAGTCCCACCTCAGGGCTTTTGCACTTGCTGTTCTCTCATCCTGGAATACTTTCCCCTCCCTCACTCCCTTCAGATCTTTGCTCTGGGGTGTTCCCTGACCACCCTAATGATGAGAACAGAAATTCCCTTGACACTGCTTCGTTTTCCTCATTGTATCTGTCTTCTCCCCGCTTGAACATTAGTTCTAGGGGCAGGGCTCTTTGTCTTGAAAGTGTTAGTCCGTCAGTCACGTCTGAATCTTTGCGACCCCATGGACTGTAGCCTGCCAGGCTCCTCTGTCCATGGAATTCTCCAGGCAAGAATACTGGAGTGGGTAGGCATTCCCTTCTCCAGGGGATCTTCCTGACTCAGGGATCAAACCCGGGTCTCCTGCATTGCAGGCAGATTCTCTGCCGTCTGAGCCTTGGTTCCTGCTGTATTCCCAGAGCCTAGAAGAGTACCTGGCACACGGTAAGAGCTCCAGAAATGTGCTGAGTGAATGAATGAGGTGGAGATGAGGAAGCAACAGTGCATTAGATGACAGAGGCTGAGGCAGAGTCAGAGTTTGGGCTTTTTCTATGGCACTAGGGAGCCATAGAGAGTTACAGGCAGGGGGAGGGACAGGGTAAGATTTGTGCTTTAGAAAGAACCTTCAGAACAGACTGGGGCCAGGCTTCGGGGGTCAGGGCAGTGGGGATGGAGGATGAACTGGACTGGAAACACATTCAGAAGTTGTAATGGTTGGGACACAGAGGCTGACCGGCTGTGGGGCAGGGGTGGGTGGTGAGGGGAACAAGGTGTATTGGCTGATGCCCAGATGTTTTGCGTTTTAGGCAGAGGCGGGAGAAATGAAGCCAGGAGGAAGGTTGGCCTGGAGTTCAGACCCTAGTGTCCAGGACACTGCTGGGCGGGAGCCTGTGCCCTGGCCTTGGCCAGAACATGGTCAGCAGCGCAGTGGGGGAGGCTGTGGCTATGGGAACACCAGCCGCCCTCAGCTTTTCTCGGCGAGCCAGGCTGGTGACAGCTTCATGGGGTGTCAGCTGGGTCCCCAGACACACTTCCCCTGCCTGTGGCCTGGCATGCCAGGCTTCCTGTGGTGGCAGGGCAGGGGCAGCCCAGGGCATTGTGTGGGCCCAGGGGAATCCTTTGGGCAGGTGGGGACAGAGACCCAGAGCCTGAGACCCTGAGATCTGGGGAGGGGAAATCAGCGCTGAGAGGGAACGGCTGGGGGCCTGGACTCCTGGGTTCCTGCCTGCCTGGCTGGCTCCTCCTGGCTTGGGTCACCCTCTCCAGACCTACAAGGTATCATGCATGACCTGCCCTCTGACCACAGGGTGTGGCGGACGCCAGCTGGCCCTTGAAGGCCAGCGTGCTTGGAGTGCTGGCCTCAGCTGCTGTCTTAGCTACCTCCTTAATTAATTAATTGCATTAATCATGGTGCCCACCCCCACAGCGGACATCCAGGAGCCGGTTTGGTTGTGGGAGTGGGGGTGGGGGGCGGATGTTGTCGAGCAGAAGCAGCTGAGATATCAGGCTGTCTGTCTGGCTCTGCATATCTTCACCTGCCCCTCCCCCCCCCCACCTCTCTGATGGTGGTCATCACTCAGCTCGGGGGATGGTCATCATTCCCCTCCCTGGTCTGTGATTTTCTGCCTTTCTGCAGGGACTCCACCCCTACTGAAGGTCTCCCCTGTGGAGTCTGATGCTTCTGGGGGTGAATCTCTAGGACTGTTCTTCCTGGCTGAGCCCCTCAGACAGAACTCCACCCCGCCATTCTGCCCAGGACAAGTTTACACGAAAACACTCCTGTCTCTGAGACTCTGGCCCTCCTCTCGCAGGTCCTGTCTCTCTGACTTCTTGTGTCTCTGTCTCCGGTTCTCAGGGTTCCCAGTCTGCCCCTCTGTGTCTCCCCAGAGTCCCTAGTCTCTGCTCTCTATGTCTGTCCGTCCGTCTCTTTCTCTAAAAGTTTTATTGAGATACAATTCCCATACCATATGATTCGCCCATTTAAAGTTCAATGACTTTTAGTAAATTCATACATTTGTGCCTCCATGACCACAATCAATTTCAGATCATTTTCACCAGGCCCAAGAGACCCTACCTGTTCTCATATTCTCTTTCTTCTGTACTCCGACCTCTGAAGTCTGGATCTTTTGGGTCTGGGGGTCTCCTTGTGTCTGGGATCTGGCTCAAGGCACCAATTCCTGGGGTCTCTAATCTCTCCAGGTTTCTGGTCTCTGTCTCTCAGGATCTCTGTTTCTCCGTGGCTCTGACCCTCTGCCTCCTGGGTCTCCCCATCTCTGCATGTTTCTCCACTCCCCTGACATACTTTCTCTTCGCTGGGCCATCTTGCTGGGTCTCCTTTTCTCCTCCTCCTCTTGCTCCATTTCTCAGCATCGCTGGGACATTAAAAATGTAACAGCGTCCCTGGTGGGGGCGGGGGAGCTAGCCAGCCTGCCCAGCTCCCTGTCCCTTCCGTGTCTACCACCCCTCGTGGCCCCCACATACTGAGGCCTTGAGGTTGGCCTGTGCCCTGACCACCCTGGGTCATCGCATCACCATCACTGACTGGCTGGGGTCTTTTGGGCCCCCACACAACTGTCACAAAACCTCTGTCTTTTTATGCTATTCCTGCCTTTCTCAAGATGTCTTCCCAGCTCCCTTTCCCCTGCCCCCACTTTCTCTGCCCCCATCCCTGTGGCTGGATCTCATCCCCCATCTCTCCGTTCCATTTCTATGTGTGTCTCTGACACCGTCCCTAAGCTTGCTTGACACCCTCTCTCTATGGGCTTCTGTCCCCAGGTGTGCATCTCCAGCCTCTCCCTGAACTCCTCTTGCCCCTCTACTCCCCTGCAGGATGTGAGCAGACCCAGCTCTGCTTCTCCCCGGTCCAGTTCTCCTTCCCTAATGGGAAGAGACAGCAGGCCGGCGGTCCCCTCTCCTCCCATCCCCCTCCGCTACGTGGGGCTGCCTGGCTGACATGGATGAGCAGTGAAAGCCCGGGAGGACTGGGGAGGGGGGCCAGCCCGGCAAGAAGCCCAGGTGGTGCACCCTCATTCCTCGGAGGCCAAGTAGGGGGAAGTGAGAGGAGCCAGGGACAGGGGAACAGAGACGGATGAAAAGGAGAGGGAGAGAGGGTGAAAAAGGACGAGAGAAAGAGCTTGGAGAGAGATCAGAGAGCCAGAGGAGCAGACAGGGAGAGGGCGAGAAGTGGAGAGGAAGAGGGGGAGAGAAAGTGAGGGAAGGAGGGGAGGGAGAGACGGAAAAGAGGAGGAAGGGTAGAAGGGAAGGAAAGAGGCAGAGATGAGAGAGAGCAGGACACAAAGGCTCAGGATGGAGTGTGGGGAAGGGGGACGCTCTCCTCCTCAGGTGCTAAGAGCTTCCTCCGGAGACCAGTGGGGTCTCTGAACCTACCTCTCCACCCCAGTGTCCCTGCTGGGATGGAATTGTTATCTCAGTTTTCCAAAGAAGGGAATGGAGACTCAGAGGCACTTTCTGGAGCCCACCAGGTAGGGCAGAGCCAAGAAAGGCTCTGAAGTCTGCAAACTGGCTGAGGATGCTGGGAAAGTGGCTTGTCCTTTCTAAGCCTCTGTTTCCTCATCTGTCGAATGGGAACAGGAACTGGACTGTCCCTTAGGGCGATTGAGAGCCTTCTGCGAGATCACGAAGTCAACGCCTGGCCCGAGGTGGGGAGGATTCTGACGATTCTGCCAGAGGTGGCAGGTTCTGATTTTATCTCACTGTTTCTGACGCAGAGGGAGAAACAGGGGGGAGGAAAAGTCAGGGCCCCCGCTTTGGGTCCAAACTGGGAGACCATTCAGAGACAGGCTGGGGGAAAAAAAGATCTAGGGCTCCTACGAGCTCCCTCGCACTTTCTGGCCAACGTTTGTGAAACTCCAGTATCGTGAGTTTCTAGCTGGGAATAAACAACCGGGTCACCTGCAAAGGGGAAGGGCGAGAGCCTCCTTCACCTGTTTCCTCGCAGCCCCTCCCACCCCTGAGATGAACCCCTCCCCTAGGGGAGATGGGGGAAATAGGAGTCGGGGAGGGGGGCGGGGAAGTGGGCACAGCGGAGGGAGAGACAGCGGATTAGGGCGGCGTCTCCTCACGTCCACCTCCCGCTGCGGCTCTGAGGACAAAGGCGTGACGAGAGGAGAGATGAAGTCCCCCGAAACCGGGAATCCGGAACGGGGAGCCTGGAGNCTGAGGCACAAAGAAAGAAGTGACTGGGTCCAAAGTCAAAGAGTTGGTTACTTGTCAGTTGGTGGTGGTTTAGTCACTAAGTTGTATCCGACTCCTGCGACCCCATAGACTGTAGCCCAACAGGCTCCTCTGACAATGGGATTCTCCGGGTGAGATTACTGGAGTGCGTTGCCATTTCCTTCTCCAGGGATCTTCCCAACCCAGGAGTTGAACCTGGGTCTCCTGCATTGCAGGCAGATCCTTTACCAGCTGAGCTACCAGAGATGCCCACTTGTCAGTTAATTCCACACAAAAATCTCACGAAGGGCGATTTCACGATCCCCATTTCGCTGAAAAGCACGCAGAGCATAGAGTGATTATCTGCCCCCATGCCTCCCAGCAAGGAAATAGCAGGCTAGGACCTTGCCATGGTGAGTCTCTCAGCCTGGCACGAGGTCAGCTGGACAAATACAGTCGTCAGCCCCCCCCCCATCTGCGGTTTCAGTTACCCCGCGTCAACCCCAGTCCAAAAATATCAAGTGGAAAATTCCAGAAATAAAAATTCATCGGTTTTTAACCATTCTGAGAGGCATGATGAAGTCTCAAGCCCTAAACATAAATCATCCCTCTATCCAGTGCCTATACACTACCTGCCTCTGACTCACTTAGTAGTCGGTTGCATTATCAGATGGACTGCAGTGGTGTCACGGGGCTGATGTCCAAATAACCCTTATTTTATTTAATAATGGCCCCAAAGCACAAGAGTAGAGATGCTGGCGATTTGGACGTTCTCTTGCTGTGCCTTATTTATAGGTGAAAGTTTGCCACAGGGATGTGTATATAGGAAAAAAAAAAAAAAACACACCACTGTATATGTAGGGTTCCGTACAATCCACACATCCACGAGGGTCTTGGAATGTATCCCCTAGATAAAGGAAAATGACCGTAGGTGCATAGTAAATTCTCTCTAGAACTCTCTGTCCTTCTCTCCTCAGTCTGGGCCAGACTAGAGGGCCAGGATCTCTGGGGTTAGTGCCAACTTTGCTACTGATTTGCTTTGTGAAATTCTATCCCCTTCCCCCATTCCTCCCTTGGACAAAATAACCAGTCCCCAAGGAGAGTTTCTCCGGGAAGGCTCCCCCCCCCACCTTAGCACCCACTCTTCTCCAAGCCTGTCAAGGAGTGTGCTCAACTGTCTCCTGGCTCTTCTTTGTTAGCTGGGGTGAGCCCAGGAGGTAAGCCTCAGTAGGCTGGAATTTCATGCCCCTAGTCACATGCATAAGGGGACTTGGATAAGGCTGAGCACTACCTTGTGTGTTTGTTAACAGATGACTGGGTGAGTCTCATACCTGGGGAGTTGACTTCCAGCGTCAAGGAGTCTCAGAGGTGACACTTCACTGAAGAGTCATAACCACTAGGAGGTAGGGGCACAGAGCCAAAGGCTTCCTGATGGAGCTAGGGAGTTGATGCCAAGTATTACATTTTACCTGCCCTTTAACCAGTCAGTCCTAAAGGAAATGTGTGCTACGTCGCTTCAGTTGCATCCGACTCTTTGCCACCCTACGGACTGTAGCTTGCCAGGCTCCTCTGTCCATGGGGTTCTCCAGGCAAGAATACTGGAGTGGGGTGCCAAGCCCTCTTCCAGAGCATCTTCCCAACCCAGGTTTTGAACCTGCTTCACTGGCAGGCAGATTTTTAACCACTAGTGCCAACAGGGAAGTCCATTAAAGGAAACCAACCCTAAATATTCCCTGGAAGGACTGATGCTGAAGCTGAAGCTCCAATGCTTTGGCCACCTGATTCGAAGAGCCAACTCTGGAAAAGACCCTGATGCTGGGAAAGACTGAGGGCAGGAGGAGAAGGGGGCAACAGAGAACAATATGGTTGGATGGCATCATCGACTCAATGGGCGTGAGTCTGAACAAACTCCAGGAGATAGTGAAGGACAGGGAAGCCTGGCGTACTCGAGTCCATGGAGTTGAAAAGAGTTGGACATGAATGAGCGACTGAACAATAACAAAACCTCTTCCAGACTAAGCCCTTATGGTACAGAGTGAGCCTGGCCCAGTCCTGGCTAATCAGAGCATTGGGTCCCCTGGCCACAGGGATTGGTTTAGGGATGGGGATGGGACTCATTCCCGACCATTGAGAATTAGCCCTGAGATGTCTGCTTGATATAATAGGGAAAGGACATCTCTTTTGATGAGGGTTGCTAAACTGGTAAAGGAGAAGGCAATTGGCACTCCACTCCAGTACTCTTGTCTGGAAAATCCCATGGATGGAGAAGCCTGGTGGGCTGCAGTCTATGGGGTCGCTAAGAGTCGGGCACAACTGAGCGACTTCACTTCACTTTTCACTTTCATGCATTGGAGAAGGAAATGGCAACCCACTCCAGTGTTCTTGCCTGGAGAATCCCAGGGACAGAGGAGCCTAGTGGGCTGCTGTCTATGGGGTTGCAAAGAGTCGGACACGACTGAAGCGACTTAGCAGCAGCAGCTAAACTGGTAAAAGACTGGTACTCTGGGTGCCTCTGGAGACAAAAGAAACTGCCTGTGCGTGGAGGACAGGAGAGCTGAGAAATGGAACAGGCCAGCTTTCTGATGAGACTATTTGAGCCCCTGGATCCAGCTATGCCTGAAAATAGTCAGTCTTTGACCTTCCTGGTTATATGAATGAATAATTTTCCCTTTTCATTTACACAACTTTTTTTTACTTCAGGTTTTTTTTTTTTTTTGTCATTTGCAACAAAACACATCTTTACTAATAAAATCTGTATGAGTCCAGAGGTGCCACAAATTCCAGTAAAGTTTGAAGGACAAGGAGTGTTGTTAGTTGTTCAGTCGTATACAACTCTTTGCCACCCCATAGACTGTAGCCTGCCAGGCTTCTCTGTCCATGGGATTTCCCAGGCGAGAACACTGGAGTGGGTTGCTATTTCCTTCTCCAGGGGACCTTCCAGACTCAGGGATCAAACCCAGATCTCCTGCACTGCAGGCAGATTCTTTACTGTCTGCACCACTAGGGAAAACTTGTCTGAATTCTTAAAGATGTCCTGGCTTTGAAGGAGAGGCAAGCTTTGTTACAGTATGGGAAATGAGAGAGGACATTCCAGAACTTTGTGTAAACTCACAAAGGCATAAGATGTGAGAGATGGAGCAGTGGGTATGTGTGAGGGGTGACATCTTAGCAGGTCCTGAATGCCAGGTGAAGGGTGCCTCATGGTCCTGAGAGCAAAAGGGAGCCACAGAAGGTTGAGGAGCAAGGGGAGTCTATTCTGAACTTGCCTTTACTTCCTGGAGCCCCAGATCATGGTGGTTCATCACCCCCCACACCTGCTGCCCCTTCCCCCAGACCCTTGGCCAAGGTGAGAGGAGGGGTCAGACTAAGGAGGGCACAGGCTGCCATCTGTATGCAAATTGCCTGGAATGCCATGCAGATGAGGGATCTTATGCAAATGTATGCCCTCTTGGGAGGCAGACCAAGACCCTCCTCTCATTAATTTGGGGACCAGGTGCTGGGCGGAGCATCCCTTTCTCCCTGGGGTTCTCTCTCTCCCCTCCCCAAACCATCTGTTCCCTCCCCTTCTAGCTCCCCCAATCCCCCCTCCACCAATATCTGCCCTTAATGTGGTACCTCTCTCCACCTGGTCCCTTTCTTGCTTTTCTTTCTGTCCCTCCATTTTCCATGAGTGATAATAATAACAATACTAAAGACATACTGAACACATGCTCTGTGCCAGGCTTTGCACTAAACACTTTTCACAGTTATCAAATTCTCCCAATCATTCTATGATTTCTCTGTGTGTCTACTGTATTTTTTAAAAAAGATATTCCATTCTGGGTGGGGGAGGGAACGATTGGGAGATGGGGGCAGCAGATGCAAACTATTATATAGAGGATGGATAAACAACAAGGTCCTAGCGTATAACACAGGGAATTCTATTCAATACTCTGTGGTAAATCCTAATGGAAAAGAATACGAAAAAGACTGTCTATATGTGTAAAACTGAACCACTGTGCTATACATTGGAAACTAACACAACATTGTAAATCAAATATACTTCAATTAAAAAAAAATGTGAGCTGAGTGTCCATGGGAAGGAGGGAAAGATTGATTAAGCCTCAAGTATCTGAGAGTCCTTGGGCTTCCCTAGTGGCTCAGATGGTAAAGAAACCACCTGCAGTGCAAGAGAGCCGGTTCGGTTCCTAGGTCGGAAAGATTCCCTGGAGAAGGGAATGGCTACCTACTCCAGTATTCTTGCCTGGAGAATCCCATGGAGAGAGGAGCCTGGCGGGCTACAGTCCATGAGGTTGCAAAGAGTCGGACACGACTGCCTGACTGACACTTTCACTTATGGAGAGTCATTAAGTGACTCCTGGGGACTCGCTCTGCTCGCTGGGCCCTGTGCTCACGTCATGCAGGTGAGAGCCATGGCCAGGAGGCATGTTCTCCTCCACCTGCAGGTGTGGCTGAGTGCATTTGCCCCCACGCAGCCCTGGAAACTTCTGGGCGCGGCTCCTCCCTGCTCCCCCTCGACTCTGGGCGTGGGGACCGCACCCCATGGAGAGGACAGCAGAGCCCCGTGAACCCCCAAGCTCAGGCGGCAGAACTTTGATCGCTTGTTCCCCATCTCAGCATGTTAACCTGCCCCATCTCTCGTTTCTCACATTTGTTTTACTTATATATTTATTTATTTTTTTAATCTTTTGGCCACACCCGACGGGAATCTTTGTTCCCCAACCAAGGACTGAACCCTGACCCCTGTGTTGGAAGGTGGAGTCTTAACCGGGCCACCAAAGTCCCTCCTGTTTGTTTTAATCTGACTCAGTAAATCATGGGATTTGAGCACCTTAATTCAGCCAGTGTGAGCTCTTCCGTTCTGGAAATCTCAGAGCATTTGCTCAGCTGCCTACGAGGAGGCTCCCATAGCATCTCTTCAACTCCCCACGGCCACAGATCCCACTTGGTCCATCTGAGTAAACTGAGGACAGAGGGGTGGGGTCACCGGCAGAGACCTCCCAGCATGCACTGCACAGGAATACTTGCTGCCCCTCCTCACAGTGGCTGTCCACGGCCCAAGTGTGATTTATCTCTATCTGATGGACTCAGGGAGGTGAAGTCACTTGCCCAAGGTCACACTTGTCTGCCCCGCACTGCTTCTGAGCTGCCCTTTTGAAACTTTTTCTTCCCCCTCCCTTTCTAACTGGGATGATCTCTCTGAATCCCAGTTCTTTCTGTGTTTCTGTCTGTCTCTGCAGCCCTACCTCTCTGTATGGCACATTACTTTATTGTGCTCCGAAGATGTTGCATTTTTTTAAAAAATAAATTACAGGTTTGTGGTAACCCTGTGTCTATTGGTGCCATTTTCCCGACAGCCTTTACTCGCTTTGTAGCTTTGCGTCACATTTGGTAATTCTTGCCATATTTCAAAGTTTTTCATTGTTCTTCTCTTTGTTATGGTCACTGATGAGTGACCTTTGATGTGACCACTATGACTCACTGAAGGCTCAGACGATGGTTACCATTTTTAACAAGAAAGTGTTTTGTTTTTCAAAGTGTTTCTTAAGTTAAGCTATGTAGTTTTTTTTTTTTTTTTTTT